>PVIW01007779.1:0-27764 GCA_004026585.1 Noctilio leporinus | reverse complement strand
CATCAGAGAGATGCAAATTAAAACTGCATTAAGATACCACCTCACACCTGTCAGAATGGCAATCATCAGCAAATCAACAAACAACAAGTGTTGGCGAGGATGCGGGGCAAAGGGAACCCTCATACACTGTTGGTGGGAATGCAGGCTGATGCAGCCACTGTGGAAAACAGTATGGGGTTTCCTTAAAAAACTAAAAATGGGACTGCCTTTTGATCCAGCAATTCCACTAGTTGAACTATACCCAAAGAATCCTGAAACACCAATTCAGAAGAACCTATGCACACCTATGTTCATAGCGGCACTATTTACAATAGCCAAGTGCTGGAAACAGCCTAAGTGCCCATCAGTGGATGATTGGATCAAAAATCTTTGGTACATTTACACAATGGAATTCTATAGAGCAGAAAGAAAGAAGGAACTTGTACCCTTTGCAACAACATGGATGGAACTGGAGAGTATTATGCTTAGTGAAATAAGCCAGTCAGTGAAGGACAAATAGCATATGATCTCACCCATTATGGGACAACAATGAGCAAAACTAACAACAAGCAAAACAGAACCAAGTATATGAATACAAGGAATAGGCCTTCAGTGGTCAGGGGGAAAGGGGTTGGGGGGAGGGGGAAGGGGGGAGGCAGAGGCAAGGAAGGGGATTAGTTTAGACAAGAACCTAGTATAATGGAACCATGGACATGGACAACAGGTGGGATTGACTTTGGGTGGGTGGGGAGGGGGACAGAAGGGAGGAAAAAGGGGATGGATGTAATACAACAACAATAAAATTAAAAAAAAAAAATCTTAGCCCAATGACTAGTAGTCAGTAAAAGTTCAACAAGTTAACTTTTATTATATTCTTATTCAATGTAACCTTTTATGAATTCAACAAAACTAGTAATATCTCAGTTACCATTTAGTGAGGAAAAAAGAAACTGTTCAGGTATCACCAGCAAAAGATATTTAATATAGGGAATCGGATGTGTACAAAGTCTGTGAAAGGAGCGAATGGGTGCAGGTTGAAAAGGGACCACCACTAACATTCAGGTTATGTGAGATGAGCTTTGGACCTCAGGAAATGGCTACACACAAAATCAGAAACTGCAAGAAATTACAGGAAATCACTGCCAACGTCACAGCTGCCTTGCAGCTTAGAAGCTGGTTATTGCTTCTAAGTAAACAGGGCACTCTTTGGAGTTCAGCTTTACTGCAAAAAGCTATGTCTGTCAAACCCTTGTGTCAACTGCCACTGCTGGAGAAAAAATGACATCTTCCTTGTGCCATCCAAACCCTGTGGGTGCATCTCACTGGCACAACCTACACCTTCTCAGAATCGTGTGGAAATGCAACTCAGTGACACAAACAATATCCAACACAACTCATTTAATAACATAACCTCCATGTGTAAAATACCACAAAGGCTCTACAGCATACAGAGGTTAAGTGGTGTGAAATTTAGCGTATGTACTGAATCTCAATTTTATTAAATGTAACCAATTCAAACTAAGTTAAAACTGAATATGAAACAAGTCTTCAAAATATAAAGGTAATAGTCTATGTGAAGTCTTTAAAAAGAAGAATCAAAGGGCAATCACTTGTCAATAATCAACTTTCCCCAGCAAAGGTAAATACAGCACCTAGTAGACATGAATATTTCTACAAGAAAAAGGTATACTACACAATCTGATGATTTGCCATAATCTGTCATAGCTGGGATATACCGTCACTGAAAACCCTTGAGCTCCCTTTATTGTTTCCATGTTCTCCACCCAAGTTTCTTGTTGCTGTTAGGCTCCTCAGATAAATTCTTAACAACAACAACAAAAAAGTGTTCTAATGGAAGGCAAAAGAGTTTAAAACACTGAAGACTTTGTATTTGCATTTTAAATTAATACAGGGCACCAAAGCTAATAAGATGGTTCACCCGTAAACCAATCAAAGTTGAACAGTGCCTAGGGTTGGGCCAAACCTACTAGTCCTCCCTAAGAAGTCATGCTGTCTATGAGGGGCAGCACTTAAAAGGGAGAGTGGGCAGTGAGTCCTTCTATGGTTATGTGTGACCAGTGACCTCTGGTTTACACACTGCACCCTGCTCCTTTCCATTTGTCCTCCCTTAAAATTGAGAACAGTCTTTCTGAAAATGCTACCCTGTGTGAAGTCAGGTTTACGTACATTGGGAGTAGGATGCTCATGGAGAAAGTCCCTGTAACTATGGTGGTGACAATGGTCATCATGGCAGAGAACCCCAAGACAAAGTGACATGCCTGTGTTTCATGGTAGGTTGTTTGGTCCCGCTGCCTGTTACATCTCCAAACCCTTAACACTTTCCTCTTCTGACACTTCCTAAACCAAGAATCTAGCTGTTCGATGACTTGATTTATAAGCAGAAATAACTGCCTCACAGTCTCCACAAGAAACTCTGAGACTTAAATGCCTCAGGCTGGAAATAGGTTAGAACAGGAATCTAAGCAGTACCCTAGTCTACACAGATGATGGGGTCCTGAGAGGCAAAGATATAGGCCGAGTTGGCAACAGAAACGAGTGGGGAGAATAATGTGGCAGGCCAGGGCACACTCATCAGACCCATCTCCTAATGCAGCATACCCCTACATCACATGTATCACATTTCCAGCCTCTTTGCAGTTAGGTGTGCTCACATGATTGAGTTCTGCTCATACTGGACAAAAGTGCCTTGCATCAACTTTCTATCCTGGTCCGTAGAAAACATCCCACAGGCAATTCCCTATGCTCAGATGTGGAAGATGGCATGGCTGGAATGAGCTTGGGTCCCTGCATGTCCCAATAGAAATACCCAACTGGGTTTTACCTTCATGAGAAATAAAACTTGACTGTTAAGCCACTGAGATTTGGGGATTCATCTACTGCAGCAGCTCACCTTACCTTACAATCACCTTAATACATACCAAGGAAACAAGATGCCCAGAGAAGCTGGATGAGAGGACAATAGTCAGCAGAAATACATTTTGCAATGCAGATGTCATTGGCTTTAGAACAGAATCTTCTAGCCTTCCTCCTCCTCTTCCAGTCCACACCCTTTATGTTACCTTATGTTCGTAGCTGGGTTTCTTGAAAGAACAGTCTACATGTGCTTTCCCCACTTCCTCACTTTCTGCTCTTTCCTCTTTCCATGAAATCTAAATCTGGCCTCACACTCTGCTGGAGCTGCACCAATGACCTCCTAGCTGTCAAATCCACCCAAACACTTTTCAGTCAAATGGAGTGGCTTTTAATATGCAACAACACGCAGACTTTTAAAAGATACAACTGATGTGTTTCCCCTTCTAAAAATTGTTTCCAAGGTTCAAGAGGGTTTTAACACAGAATACTGGGGGCAGGGTCTTCAGTGCGCAAGAGTCTGGAGTGACATGCTTCTTCTCCAGCCTGTATTATTCTCTTAAGGACAAAGGGCTCCCCTGCTTGTGTTCTAAGCTGGGCACAAGGGGTGCTATCTAGACTAGAAAATACAGTGTCTCCTCTCTAGGTAGACAATGCACTAGTCACCTGCCCAAGGTCCTGAGCCTCAATTCATTCAGGTCCCTCTTTCCTGCTTACCAGTGAATGCCCAATTTCACAGTCTTCTTAGAGCCCTTCCTCTGCTCTTAATTCAGCTCTTTTTGAACATCCTTGGTCTCCAACCTCAAAATCCAGGCTTGGGCCAGGGAACGGTGAAAATATTTCCCACAGAGAATTCAAGCCTGTATAGATTTTCTTATGACACTTGACTCACTTAAGCTACTTAAGGTGGTGATCAATTTTTCTCCTGGAAAATCTACTTGAATTCTGTACACATTCTCTTTTTTTTTTTTTTTTCTTTTTTCCTGGTTATTCTTTCTCAGTCCTCTTTGCTCTCCCCATTCTTTTTTTTTTTTTTTAAGATTTTTTAATTTATTATTTTCAGAGAGAGGGGAGGGGAGAGAGGCAGAAAGGTGGAGAGGGAGAGAGACATCAACTTACGGATGCCTTTCACCTGCCTCCAGCTACGGATCTGGCTGGAGACCTGGCTTGCAACCTGGTTATGTTGCCCTGGCTGGGAATCGAACCAGCAACCTTTGGGTTTGCAGGCCCGGTGCCTTATCCACTGTGCTACTAGCCAGGGTGCTCTCCCCATTCTTAATCAATGGTTTTCTTTTCTTTATATCCTCCTGGTTTTTATCCCAAAAAGTACTCTGAAAAGTTATGTACTCGCCTTGTACATTTTTAACTTATCATGCACATTTTTAAGTTGACATTTTTAAATTTTTATCCCAAGTCTAAGTAGTTGCAAAGATTAAATTTTCTAGTACACCATAAATATTAAAATAAAACTTTTATACTGTTCTTTTAAATAAATCTAATGGAATCTACAAAACAGTGGTATGTTATAACCACTATCATCCATAATTTAAAATATTTGAACAACCTCTTTTTTAACAGTTGGCATTTTATATGGTTTCTTTTTCCCTTTGATATCATATTTCCTTTCCCATGGAATTTAACCCTAATGTAATATATTTTATACGTTATAGCTTTTATTGACCTCTCCTCCTACTTCTCTGGAAAACAAATAAAAATTAAAATGTATTTGTGTTTCCCATAGTCCTAAGCATCTAAGTGTTAAAATTTCTTCTGGATTGGGCAACATTATAGTGATTCATGGCACAAAATTGATCAAAACAACATAAACATTATAAATATGATATATAATGATTAAATAGAAAATTATACCTTTACTGAGACATAATTTAGATCCAAAAATTACCCATTTTTAGTGTATATTTTGATGACCTTAGACAATTTTGCTCAGTTGTATAACTAACACCACAATTAAAATGAAGAAAATACAAAACACTTAATTCCAAAAGTTCCCTCTTGCCTCCTTGCAGGCAATCCTGAGCCCTTATCCCTGGCCCAAGGCTTAGAACGAACTGCTTTCTGTCCTTCAAGTTTTGGTTTTTACTGGAAATTGCTGTGGTCTGAATGTCTGGTCTCCCCCAATTCATATGTTGAAATCCTAGTGCCCCATGCAACCATATTTGAAGACAAGGCCTTAGGGAGTGCTCTGCCCTCATGATTGGGATTAGTGTTCTTATAAAAAGAGACCCCAGAGAGCTTCCTAGCCCCTTCCACCACTTGAGGACACACGAAAATGTACCATCTATGAACCAGGAGGTACTCATTAAACACCAAATCTGCCAGCAATATACAACATCTTAGACTTCCCAGCCTTTGGAACTGTGAGAAGTAAATTTCTGTTATTTATAAGTCACCCAGTCTGTGCTATTTTCTTATAGCAGTGTGAACAGACTAAAACAGAAATGCATCTCTTAATTTATGGGACTAGAGATAAATAAATATGTATTTCCCCTAGTTTAGTCATCTGTTGGTAAATATAATTTGTTGCAAGAATGAGACAAGGTTCGGAATCAATTTTATTCTATTCCTAATTTTCATTTTTATTGATGTAATTCTGAGAAACATTATTCACATAAGTGAATGTGAGGTAAAAGTTTATATATATGAAGTAATGTCTCTCAAATCTTTGAACTCTTTTTGGGTTATGCTAAAAATCAGAGTGATCTACTTGTGATGGTTTAACAGCTGATAACGCAGTAAGGTCCACTTCTGTTCTGCTCAATGCAGAGAGTTGGAGACCACTGGTGGGCGGAGGGCCTAGTAATTAGTCACTAGAGACATTTGCCTTCACAGAGCCAGTACTAGTATTGCCAATTGCCGTTTTGTTTGTTATCCTGGAGACTTTTTACCCTCCAGAACAATGCAGCCTAGTGCAATGAAGAGTGTGCCTTTCTTTGTGAAAGTGGAAGAAAGGGAATTGAGAAAGGGTAAGAAAGGAGGCACTGTCCTCTACCACCCAACCCTGTCATAGGCATATTCTCAGGCAGGGCAGTGAAAGGAATTCTTGGAAATGGAAGCTGAGGATCTAGAAATCAATTTCCTTAAAACACCCATGCTCGTGTACCCCTTAGAAAGTCTTCAAAACCTTTAAAAATCCTTTATCCCGTTTAAAGACCTCTGCAAGTCCTTTATCCAGTTTAAAGACCTCTGCCTTAAATAGCTACTATTAGCTTAAGTTTGGCCCCAGATCATCCTCACCTCCTCTGGTTTTACACATTCCCCTTAAGTGTCAATGCGCCTTTGACTTCAACCACCGTGATAGGCTGATATGCCCCCAAACCTCTCCCTCCAGATCAGACCTCTATCCTGAATCTAAGAACCATGTATCCAGTTGGCTATTCAACATCTTCCCTTATCACTCCTCTGACTTAGGTTTAATATGCTTTCTTATATATATAAATTTACTCATCCTAAATTTATGAAAAATATTCATCCCCATAAATTAAATTGGGAACGAGTAGGTAGCATTTTTTAATTATTTTACTATGGAAGTGCTCTCAACTATCTACATGTGTATATAATATAAAGTATACAAAGTATACATGTGACTAGTAAATGCTTGTATTTTTTTAAAGATTTTATTTATTTATTTTACAGAGGGGAAGGGAGGGAGAAACAAAAGAAGAGAAACATCAATGTGTGGTTGCCTCTCATGCACCCCCAACTGGAGACCTGGCCCACAACCCAAGCGTATGCCCTGACTGGGAATCCAACCAATAACTTGGTTCATAGGCCGGTATTCAGTCCACTGAGCCACACCGGCCAAGGTTAAATGCTTGGATTTTTTAGATGACCAAATTAAGACTCAAGTGGGATAAAGTAAAAAGTCAACTACATTCAAAAAAACATGAAGAAATAAGATATAGTCTCTGCCTTGACATCAGCTAGAGAGAAATTACTTCAATAATAAAGATATTAAAAATACCCTGGCTGGTGTGGCTCAGTGGATTGGTGCTGGCCTGCAAACCCAAAAGTCGCTGGTTCGATTCCCAGCCAGGGCACATAACCAGATTGCAAGCCAGGTCTCCAGCCAGGTCTATGGCTGGGAGGCAGGTGAAAGGCAACCATATATTGATGCTTCTCTCCCTTTCTTCCTCCCTCCCTGCCCTTCTCTCTGAAAATAATGAATAAAAATTTTTTAAAGATATTAAAAATAAATGCAAGTGTGTGTATACTAGGGGCCAAACTACCATTTAAGTAGATGAGGCAAAGGTTATTTTTTCCAACAGTTTTAATAAAAAGTAGACTAGACTTATAATCAAAGCACAGGCACTGTATCTCATTTTCTAATAAAAATATGAAAAAATTAAAATTAGTTAGGAAATAAATTAATGTACTCATAGCACCTAAAACCCAAAAACAATTTGATGAACAATATCAATGATTTAAGGGGCTGTTCAGCCAGAAACAAGACGTGAGATGTGTCATTTCCTTGGCTTCCTTCCAACAATTTAATTCCGTACCCCTCCAAAAATTTTCCCACTATAGATTGTGTCTTTGAAATAGTAACTCACTGAGTGTACACTTCCTGTCCTGAGTAACATGTTTGTGGATTGTGGGGGAAAACAATGTCTTAGGTTCTTCACATCTTGAACAAGAATTGTTTGTAACAAACCCCAGGCAAAGGGCCTCCTGGCTTCACTCCCTAACTCCATTATCACTCGAACCAGAAACGGAAGCTGAATGGCACTTAATCCCACCTGGGAATGAAAATTAGAATCGTAGCACCTAAATGACACCAAAAGTACAGAGGATATTATACTAATATCACTAAATATAATAATTCAAAACATTTTATCATAAAAGTAATGTTTTTTTGTAAAAAATTCAAACAATACAGTGATAGGGAGAATAAAAAGTCTAAGTTCTACTCCCTTCCTCATAGGCATTTCCTGTTAAGAGTTTGAGGTGAATCATTTCATATCTATTTCTACACATTTATAAACATACAGTATATTATTTTTAAAAACCTAAATGGTAATCCAATTATATTAGTCGACAATTTAGATTTTCATTTAACAATACACTTTGGAATTCATTTTAATATAGATTAATTTTATTCTTGTTAAGAGTTGCATAATATTCTTGATTTACCACAATTTATTTGATTGTTCTTCTATTGGTGGACATTTAGGTTATTTTCAGCATTCTGGCATTACAAACAAAGAAATATTCTTGTATACAATTTTGTGCACTATATGCCAGAATTTCTGCAGGAGAGATTCAAAGAAGACCCATTGGGCCATTGTATACCTGCATTTAAATTTAGATTAGAAGCACATAGCAATTTATTTTTACCCTTCTTTTTGATCTTTCTTTTTTTATCCCTTGATCATACATATTTCAAGCTGAAAGAGATCATATCACTGTTGGGAGAGGCCTTTGGCCATCTAGGGTGTGTCTGAGTCCATTCAGGTTTTTATAACAAAGATACCATAGAATGTGTGACTTAAACAAGGAACATTTATTTCTTACAGTTCTGGAGGCTGGGACATCCAGATCAAGGCACCAATAGATTCAGCATCTAATGAAGGTTCATAGAGAGCTGTTTGTTCTGTGGATATGCCCTCCTATGGCAGAAGGGGTGAGGGTTTCTCTGGGGCCCTTTTAAAAGTGCAGTAATCCCCTTCATGAAGGCTCTAACCTCATGATCCAGTCATCCCCAAAGGCCTCCTAATACCATCACCTGAGGATTAGGTTTCAATATATGAATTTAGGAGGACACAAAACTCCTGTCTATAACTGGGTGGTATGTCTCCATTGAGCGGGACTGTCCCACAGACTGCAGAGCACTCAGCATCCCTGGCTCTGCTTATTAAAAGCAAGTCACACCTTGAATGAGTTAACGATTGTTACATAATGAATTACTCCAAACTTAGCATACAAAAACAATAATCATTCATTATCTCACAGATTCTGTAGGTCAGGGGTCAGGATTTAGCTCATCACCACAGGGTTGCTTATGACAAGGTTTTCCACAAAGCAAAGAGAGAGAGACATACAGAGAGAGACAAAAAAGGAAGCCATAGTGCCTTTTCTAACCTTATCTCAGAAGAGGTAGACTTCCATTTCCACTGCATTCTACTGGTCACACAGACCAACTTTGCTACAATAAAGGAGGGACTGCAAAGGGGTGTGAACACCAGGAGTGGAATCACTGGTGGTCATCTTGGAAGCTGGCCACCATATACTTACAACCACTATGACAGCAGAAATATTCCACACATACTCCCAACCACCCTTCCTCCTGAGTTAAAAATATTATCATTTACTGGTTACAAAACTGAAGCAAGAGAGACAGTGACTTGGTTGGGTTTTACTTTTACCAGCAGCACTCCTGCACCATATAGCCTCTCAATAAATACACTTGTAAATAATCTTTGAAAATCATTTGTGTTCATTCAAGAAAAAGAGCCCTGGCTGGTGTGGCTCAGGCCCTGGCTGGTGTGGCTCAGTGGATTGGTGCTGGTCTGAAAACCCAAAGGTCACTGGTTCAATTCCCAGCCAGGGCACATAACCGGTTGTAAGCCTGGTCTCCAGCCAGGCCCTTAGCTGGAGGCAGGTGAAAGGCAACCATACATTGATGCTTCTCTCCCTTTCTTCCTTCCTCCCTTCCTTTCTCTTTAACAATAATGACTTTTTTAAAAAAAGAAAAAAAATTATAATAATCATATATTTAGGTTAACGGATTTTTTCCCGTGCCTAAAAATTTCAGTATTTTTTATACTAAAGTAAGTTTAAAATTTAAAACTCCTCTCCAATTTTCTCAAATATGGTTAAGATCCAGTCTGCTGCAAACGTTTTTACCATTTTTCAAACAGTCATGAAATAATTTTTTTGTATGCCAAAGAACTCTAATCTTGCAAAGAGCTCTTCAACTTGGGGTGAGAAGAGTTGGAAGGATATGAATAATGGTCATGAGGCTACTGACACAGCTACTGTTGGGCCCAAAGCTTTAGAGCCATTATCTCATTTAATTTTTACCCCAATCCAGTCCAGGTGAGTATTACTAGTCCTTATTTTCCAGATGAGGAAACTGTGATAAAAAAAATATTTAGTCAGTGCTAAGTCACAGAGCCTGGACAGAAGCCCACTCTGCTCGAACTTAACCTCTGCCTTTACATGAGTAGGACTGAATTTTTCATTTTTGTTACTGTATAACCACGTGGGATTCCGCTGCCCATCACCAATAAACTCCAGAGGCAGAGGTTTGGTGAAAAAGAAAAGGGGTTGTTTATTTAAAGGCACATAATTTTGGAAGAATAATGGGCTTATTTCCTTTAAAATACCCAAGGCAAATAACCCCTCAACCCCTTACCAGTGCAGTTCAAGAACATGCCTGGAAACCCTTTTAAAATATATACCACCTGACAAATATCATATGATCTCACAAATTACAGGACAATAATGAACAAAATTAACAAGCAAAATACAACCAAATATATGAATACAGTGAATAGGCCTTCAGTGGTCAGGGGGAAAGGGGTTGGGGGGAGGGGGGAGGCAGAGGCAAGGAAGGGGAGCAGCTTAGACAAGAACCTAGTATAAAGGAACCATGGACAGGAGGTGGGATTGACTTTGGGGGGAATGGGTGGGTGGGGAGGGGGACAAAGGGGAGCAAAAAACGGATGGATGTAATACAACAACAATAAAATTATATATATATATATGCCATCTTTTAGGAAACCGGGTGGCTTAGCTGCGGTTCTGGTTACAGTTAGGCTCCCGGTGATTTTTGGAGTCTGTACCTGTTAGCATGCTTCTCACAACCTGCTTCCCTTTTCTTCCAACAACTGCGCCGCCACTTCTCGCCTTGTGGAGAAGCGTGGGACTTGTCAGACCACGTGGTCCCCAAGACCCGCCAGCCTGGACCGCTCTGGCCTCCCCGAGCCACAAGCGGCCTCCCGGAGGAAGGAAAGAGCCACAGCTTCCGGCACTCTCTGCACGTCAAGTCCGGCCCAGAATCCCATGCGAGCCGGAAGTGTACAAATTCCCAGCCAATTCGGGCCAAGGTCCGCCATGCTCGTCCACCCACAGGAGGTCTTTGCAAGGCGCAGGGCGTTGCCAAAGCTCAGGAGCCAGGGCAACGAAAATTGGTACCGCACCAGCGTGTTGAGTGTTGCCTGAGGGAGTAGAAAGGGTCGTGCAGTTTTGGTTGTGATTTCAATCAGCATTTCCTGACTTCTCCTGGGAGTGCAGGCTGTTACACCTCCCTGGGTTTTCTCCCCACTCCCCAGCGATCTGGCCAGACCTGTCGGTTACCTTCCTACAACAACAACAAAAAAACAGCAGTGCTTAGTTCTTTAAGAAAGGCTAAGAGGTGGCCAGATGGCAGCAGAGTAAGAGACTTGACCAGGCACTGCCTCCGAGACTCAACTGAAAATAAAAATAAAGGAGAATATTCACCCAATATAAACAACGGAAGACTCCCTGAAGAGGAGATACTTAACCAAGGACGGGTAAAACTCACCCCGAGACCTGCAGAAAGAGCAGGGACACAAAGGGATTAGCACGGCTTTCACAGGCGGGCTGCGGCCGAGGTTGCAGCGCGGCTATAGGGGCTTCCCTGGAGACTGGTGAAGCCTGGACCTCGGACCATACTCCCAAGCATGGAACGCCAGTGCTGGGATCACCAGCTCACTGCAGTATCCAGCGATAAAGGGCCTCGGGGTATTTTACCCCGGAGGAGGAAATGCAACCTACTGGAGACAAAGGCACCTTTATTCCTTTTCTTTTCTTTTTTTTCCCTTCCTTTTGTTCTAAGGGGCTAACGCCCAGGCTTTACATTCCTATCCACTCACCTTGGGTTGGGGTTGCTGGAGGAGAGCCTAGAGTGGGAGGCTAGGTACAGTACCATACCTCAGCTGCCATTTTTCTTGAGAAGAGCAGAGGAAAAACAATGGCCCCACCCCAGAATCTTGCTCATCCCATCTTGCCTCATTTTAAAGTATTTTTGCCCCTACTTTCCCTTATCTGCATCTTATGCCCTGCTGATAAGACAGCAACCTAAGTGGACTCAGGGACAATAGAGACTGGCTTTAGGGCCTGGCCGCTCCATACACATTCCTGGGAACCAGACTAGCACTTCCTACTCACTGGAGAACCTAGACATGCCCTCCCTGTTTGCAGCGACCCAACCTCTGGGCTCTGGAGTTGCCGCCCACTATCGTACTAGCAGCTTTGCCCTGCTGAGTTAAGGGAAATAATGTGAGACATTCACAAATGTAGTGAAGGGACAGGGGAACACACCCACCACCTTCCCTAAAGTCTACAGCACCTCCCAGAGGAGATCCAAGAGTCCCATCCTCCTGATTCTACCAGAAGTCCTCTCAGAAGCAGAGGGAGGGGTCAGTGGCTAGACTAAGGACATGACCACAGAAAGAGGCAGGTAGAGGCAGTTCCTCCAGGGCCTTTCAGTTGTTAGCTGACCCACCCCTGGGCACTGTGCTGATTAAAAGCCAACTTATGGAGCAGTAAGGCCCATCCTGGACATAGCCAAGCCCAGAGCTATCAGCCACAAACTATGGATTGCTTGTAGCTTTGAATAGGTTGCCTAGAGCTAGAAATGGATAACATCTGATATTGGCTTGCACCAGCCTCAGTCATATCCAGAGGAAGAACCCATCAGGCAGGCACTAAGTTGCTGAGATGAATTCCACTTCCTTCTTTTTCATTATTTTTGTTATTTTTCCTTTACATAGCTTTTTATCAATTTTTCTTTTTCTTCAATTTTTTCTTTTCTTTCAAATCTCATGTTTTGCTCTTCCCTTTTCATCATCTTCTTTAATTTTTTTTTATTTTTTCCTTTTTTTTTGTTGTTGTTGTTGTTGTTGTTGTTGTTGTTGTTGTTCTTTTGTAGTGATTCCTGTTTCTATTCCTTACTCTATGGTTTCTCCTCTATGTTGTTATAATCATTTTTCTTCCCTTTGGCCTTGGATTCTTATTTTTCTCATAATATTCTATTTTTCTTTCCACTTGTATTAGTCTTTGCATTTTTGTTGTTGATTTTGCTGTGGTTGTTGGGTTTTGGGGGTTTTTTCTTCTGTGAGTTTTGTTTTCTATGTTGTTTTGCTTTGTTCTGTCAATACCAGTACAACAGGAAACAAGCTGTGGTTGGGATTGAGCCTCTCAGTCAGCCAGACGGACGGGAGAGCCCACCAATGAATGGGCCAACAACAATCAAGACCCAAATATAATAGAAGAGCCCACATAAACTGCACAAAGGGACATTCCTAGAGCATCCATCTCAGGAGATCAAGGAGACTGCACTACTGAGCCCCACAGGACTCTTACCATAGGCCACCCCATGAAGACAGGGAGTCAAACCAGATCTCTAATACATAGGAACAAACAAAAAGTCAGAAAATAGGAAGACAAAGAAACAACCACCAAATGAAAGAAAATGAAGAATTCCCAGAAAAAGAGCTAACTGAAATTGCGGTAAACAAGTTATTAGACATAGAGTTCAAAGTAATGATTATAAGGAATTTCAAGGAACTAAAAACTACAAGGAACTCAGGGGGAACTATCAACATGAAAAAGGACATACAACTCATGAATAAGACCAGTTGAAAATGAAGAATGCAATATCTGAAATGAAGAATACACTAGAAGGAATTAAAAGCAGGTGAGATGAAGCAGAGGATTAAATCAGCGATTTGGAAGACAAGTAGGAAAATACACCCAATTAAAGCGACAAAAAGAAAAAAGATAAAATAATGAGAATGGTTTAAGGGAACTTTGGGACAACTTGAAATGTAACAATATCCATATCAGAGGGGCACCAGAAGGAGCTAGGGACAGAAAACCTGTATGAAGAAATAATGACAGAAAACTTCCTTAACCTGGTAAAGGGAAAAGTTACACAAATTCAGAAAGTATAGACTCCCAAAGAAGATGAACCCAAAGAGATCCACACCAAGACATATCATAATTAAAATGGCAAAGTTTAAAAACAAAGAGGAAATCTTAAAGGCAACAAGAGAAGCAGTCAGTTACCTACAAGGGAGCTACACTAAAACTTTAGCTGATTTCTCAACAGAAACATTTCATGCCAGAGGGACTGGCATGAAATATTCAAAATAATGAAAACTAAAGATCTGCAATAAAGACTACTGTATCCAGCAAAACCAGTACTTGCATAAGAACAGACACATAGCCCAATAGAACAGATTAGAGAGCCCAATATGAAACCATGTCTTTATGGTCAATTAATATTTGACAAAGGAGGCAAATGCATACAAGGGAGTAAAAACAGTCTCTTTAATAAATGGTGTTGGGAAAACTGGATTTGTACATGCAAAGAAATGAAATTAGAACACCATCTTATAAACCAGAATAAATTCAAAATGGATAAAAGACATAAATATAAGTTGTAATATCATAAAAATCCTAGAGTAGAACATAATAGTATAATTTCAGATATACTTGCCAATATATCTCCTAGGACAAGGGAAATAAAGGGAAAAAAATAAACAACTGGCACCACATCAAATTAAAAAGGTTTTGCATAGCTAAAAAAAAAACCATTGGCAAAATGAAAGGGAACTTACTATATGGCAAAACACATTTGCCAATGATACAGTAGATAAGGGTTTAATCTCCAAAATATATAAAGAACTCATACAACGCAATACAAGGATGACAACTCAATACAATTAAAAAATTGGGCAAAGGACCTGCACAGACAATTCTCCAAAGAGGACATACAGGTGTCCAATAGACATATAAAAATGCTCAACATCACTAGCCATCAGAGAGATGCAAATTAAAACCATAATGAGATATCGTCTCGTACCTGTCAGAATGGTCATCAATAATAAATCAACAAACAAGAAGTATTGGTGAAGATGTGTAGAAAAGGAAATCCTAGTGCACTATTGGTGGGAATGCAGACTGGTACAGCCACTGTGGAAAATACTATGAAATTTCCTTGAAAAATTAAAAATGAGGCCCTGGCTGGTGGCACAGTGGATAAGGCGCCGGGCCTGCAAACCCAAAGGTCACTGGTTTGATTCCCAACCAGGGCACATAACCAGGTTGCAAGCCAGGTCTCCAGCCAGCTCTGTAGCTGGAGGCAGGTGAAAGGTAACCATACATTGATATCTTTATCCCTCTCTACGTCTCTCTCTTCCCCTCTCTCTAGAAATAATAAATAAAATATTTTTTAAAAATAGAAAAATTAAAAATGAAACTGCCTTTTGACCTAGCAGTTCCACTGCTGAGAATATGTCCCAAGAATCCTGAAACACCAATTCAGAACTTATGCACTCCTATGTTCATAAGAGAGTTATTTACAATAGCAAAGATTTGGAAACAGCCTAAGTGCCCATCAGTAGATGAGTGGATAAAACATCTGTGGTACATTTACACAATGGGATACTATGCAAAAGTAAAAAGGAAGGAATTCTTACCTTTTGTGACAGCATGGATAGAACTAGAGACTATTATGCTAAGTGATTATAAGCCAGGCAATGAAAGCCAAACACCATATGATCTCACTTATAACTGGAATCTAAGGGGAAAGATAAACTAACAAATAATATAGAATCAAAGGCACAGAAACAGGAAAAGACTGATAGCTGTAAGAGGGGAGTGGGAAGTTGGAACTGGTTGAAAGAATGTGAAGGGAATAGACAAAGAACATATATACATCACCCATGGACATGGACTGTGTACCTAAGACTTTCCCTAAACTTATAATGAAATTTACAAAATGATATGATTATGATTAACATAAGGTTTTTGGACAGTCAGGGACAAGTATGTTATCTTGACACAAATACAGTGAGACATCACATTGCATGTCAAAGTTTTAGAATTGGCAATATGTGAATACATAAAATCTGAGTAACCCTAAGCACCAACTCTCACCCTTCTGTTGGCCCGTTTTCACACAGCCATTCCTATGTTTACAGCCATCTGGCCTCTGAGCCTTACTTACCTAGTCTACCAACATTATGAGTTCCACATTTATTTCAGCTCTACTAAATATCTAAAACTGATAATAACCTGAACATTACTGAACATCAAGTGTGTAGCAGTTTTTGGCATTTTAGCTACATGGCCTCATTTAATCATTATAACAGGTAAGAAATCAAAATGATTAATTTAAATAACTTCCCAATGTCAAAGCTAGCGAGCACATCAGTGAAATTCAGAGCTGTCTGACTCCCAAACCTATGTTCCTGTAGCACATCACACTTCCTTTCTAAGGGCTCTGATGTGGAAAGTTTGGTACATACATTCCTTCAATGGTATCAATACCTTATTTTGAGCAATGGTGAATTAGTATACATACCTATCCTTTATTACCTTCCCTCCACCATCCAATTTTAGTTGGCTTTATGTTCTTGTCCTCTTCTTTATATTTTTAAGAACACATAGGCCATATGAAGCCTGCAATAGAGATGAGAGTCTCAGAGTAATTTAGAGAAAAAATTGTGGGATAATTGAGTCATCAAAATACCTATGGTGGTATAAGCCACAAAGCTCTAAAGAGCAATCTCAGCATTCAGCTGTATATTCACATTGTGATTGATAAAGAGTAAGAATTCCATGATGAGAACACCTACCAGATCACACAGTGAACAATCAATGAATAAACTTGGTTAAATGATATTTTTAAAAAGAATTTTGCCATCACATTTGGGATACACTATTAGATTATCTCTTTTAAATAATGGACAGGTAATATAAAATAAACTTTGCTAAAAGGAAAAATTTCAACAGAGGCCATGACAATTATCCAAATGGCGGGCAGTATGCACAGAAGGAAAATAACCAAACCAACAGGTAAAATCTCAACCATAGAAATAGAAGTTACAATAGTTTTAACAAAACAATACCATCTGTCATACTGAATGTCAATTTCTGTTTAGTGAGTTTTGTAGCCTCAGCTCTTCTTGTTAGGTCACGCTGCGTACAGGTGCTGATCTTACACCATTGTCACTTGCCAGCATTGCTCTGCTCACCATGACTTAGAATGCTGCTTGCACAGACCCGGGAGATGTGTGAATGGTGTTGAAGTGGCAGGTGCAGGTGTGCTGCTTGAAGGCTACTAACAATCCTCCAGAGGGGCTCTCCTCCCTTCACATGCCACTGTGGTCCTTCCTGACATGTGGCTTCAACTAGACAAAAATTTCCCCGAAGATTTTATTTTTTAATGTCTCTTCTACAGAAAAGTGAAAGAATAATTTTGATACAAGAATAGCTATGTACTCATACACAGATTCAAATGATAGTCAACATTATGCCTATTTGCCCTCTTCCTTGCTCCTCTTCTTTCCCTGGTCCACTACTCACCTTCCCTCCCTCACTTGCCTTTCCCCTCCTCTCCTCCTCTCTCTCTCCTTTTCTCCCCTTCCCTTTTATTTAAAACTAAGTTGTGGACATCAGGGCATTTCCCCTAAAATCTTCTGCTGGTGTCTGGTAAGAACAAAGACATCCTACTACACAACCATAACCAAAATCATAATTAATACCATCATCACACCCAAGAAGTTTAACATTGACACAATAGTATTATCTAATGTGCAATTCAAGCCCCACTTCCCCAAGTTGTCCCCTAAATGTCTTACAGCACTTCTTCAATCTAGGACAATTAAGGCTCATACATTTCCCTTAGTTCTCATGTCCACTTAGCCTCCTTTTATCTAGAACAGGCCCCTCCCTATATTGGGGCGGGGGGAGTTCATTCATGACATTTTTGAAGGGGTTAGGCCACTAGCTCTGTGGAATGTCCACATTCTCATTTGTTTGTTTCCTCATGATTAGATTAAAGTTAAATACTTTGGGCAAAATATTACTGTTCATTGCATCACATGAAGATTGTGTATAATAACTTTGTCTCATTATTGGTCTTACTCAGTTCATGTCTTGGTTAAAATGGTTTCTGCTGGATCTCTATTGTAAAGTCACCTTTTACAGTTTGTAGTTAGTAAGTAATCTATGGGGTGATAAAGGAAGACTTTATAAATTGTGCAAACATCTTATTCCCCAGCAATCTCTATTAACCTAATGGTTTTAGCATCATTATTACACTGGTGGCTGAAAATGTGGTAATTTTTTCTAATTCTGTTCATCTGTCTGCATGCATTACCAAAATTTTACTTCACAAAATTTTCCCTTCCTTGCACACACACCTGTTTAGTGTCACTATAAACTCATGAACTCTTTTGTAATTCTGTGTTTTATAATCCACTAACATTATTATGCCTTTTAGTGCTCAAATTATCCCACAATTAACCAATGGGGGCCCCTTCCAGCTGGCTCTCCCGAACTTGAACACATCTCCCTTTACCAGGATCAGTGATCCCCACAGTTACATAGACCTTGCTCTTAGAAATCCCCTGCATGGTTCAATGTTCTGCTGTGCAAACAGTCTTGGTAATTTTTCAGCAAGGTGCCCTGCACTCTCATTTTGCATTAGACCCTGCAAATTATGTAGCTGGTGCTGCCCATTGGTCTTTGAGCACTATCTTGCTTTCTGGTATGAGAAGATATTCCAAATACATTGTACTTTCCCTGTCCCTGATCTGGAATTTTAGGGGGAAATGGCATTTAGAAACCAAGATCTGAATACTAGTGTGTCCATTATTTGTGGGGTGACATTGCTTCAAGGCGCTGTCAGTAGTGAGAACTGCAGAACTCCCAGCACCTAATGACTCCATCCAAATCTCTGCACTAAGAAATGACCAAACTCTAGTGTGGCTGTAGGAAGCATAAGGCCATGTCTGTAGGATGACTTTAGATCCTTCCTTAAATGCCTGCCTGGAAAGTTCAACACTGCCATGAGCATTTACTCTTTCTTCCAGACAACACCTGAGATAGGCCCCTGACCACACTTTCTTAGAGCATTTACTAAGAAGAGCTTCCAACGGCGAATCTTTCCTCTGTCCCTTTGAGATACACACATACCTCCTGTGACTCAGGAGTGTCTTTCTCATTCTCAAGTCCATGAAAGCCATTCCCTTAAAACGTCAACATCAGGGCCTCTGTTGGAGGATAGGCTCCTTCCTTCACTGCCAGCTAGCAGGCACAAGTGGCCTAATCACACCTCAACTGGCAGGGCTTTGTCATAGTTCACTTGAGCCTCTCTTTCCCCCTCAGTCCTTCCTTCTCCCCTTAAAATACCCAGTAAGCCTGCACAAATCTCAGCCCTTTCCTTACTGTCAGTAGCTACTGAATAAAATCTATTTTCACAGCTTTAGTTGATATCCCACTTTGTCTCTGACAGTGGATAGAGCCAAAAAACCATGAATTCATACTGAGACCTCCATTTCTCCATTCGGTGTCACCTCCCTCCTCCTACAGTGAGAGTCTTAGATCACCCCACACAATTTATTTACTCATTTGCTATGTCCTATAATATACATGAAAATGTTTCAGCACGATGACACTGATATTACTTAGTTACAAGCCCATTTATAAACTTCCCACAGGTCTCTTCTTCTGTTAGAATATATCCCTCTAGTCAGAGTACAGGCTTCAAAAGTTACTTGTGTCCTGGCTCAGTTGGTTGGAACACTGTTCTGTAAACCAAAAGGTTGTGGGTTCAATTCCTGGTCAGGAAATATGCCTAGGTAGTGGGCTCAGTCCCCAGGTGGGAGGTAATCAATTGATGTTTCTCCCATACATCTATGTTTCTCTCCCTCTCTCTCATCCTCCCTTCCCCTCTCTCCAAAGTCAACAAGCATGTCCACAGGTGAGGATTAAAAAAAAAAAAGTTATAGTGGCACCTCAGGGCTAATTGTTAATTCATTCCAGAACTCACGGAGAGTGCTGAAACCAGTGAGTGCTGAACAATGAAGGATTTTCTCCTGTGGGGCAGCATCATGACTCATACAGGTTCTAGCAAGTGCGACAAGTCTCAAGAGAGCGTGAGTGCCGAACCATTTTTTCTTGTCAAAATGCAACCAGTACAGGGTTGGATGAGTTCTGAAGCCGAGGAGTTCTGAGGTATGACTGTATTTGTGATTCTTCTCTATGTTGTTTTGTCATCAATTTGCTCACCACTTAGATTCCTTTATTTCTGTTTACACTCAACATTAAAGTATTTTTTAAATCCTCTTTGATTTAATATGTTTTGAATATTTAAAATACATGATGGAAAATCCAAAACTGTAAAGAAAAAAGATACATTTAGCCCTGGCTGGTAGCACAGTGGTTAAGGTGCTGGCCTGCAAACCCAAAGGTCGCAGGTTCGATTCCCCAGCCAGGCCACATAACCAGCTTGCAAACCAGGTCTCCAGTCAGGTCTGTGGCTGGAGGCAGGTGAAAGGCAGGTGATCTCTCTCTCCCTCTCTGCCTCTCTCCCTCTCTCCCTTCCCCTCTTTCTGAAAATGGTGAAGTGGAATCTTTAAAAAAAAAGATACATTTAGAAGTGTCACTGACACTCTTGTCCCTATTTTTTCTACTTTGTTCATACCTATGCCCTACAGGTGATTCTTTTCACTTGTTTCTGTTTAACCTTTCTCATGATTCTTGTAAAAATGTTAGGTAGGAGAGACAATAAACTAAGGCATGGAGGAGGAAGGGAACCCTTGAGACTCTGTGTATATAGCTTTTATGGGAAAGAGAACCTTTGTAAGGATTTCCCCCACTGGGAAAGGAAGCCTCTGTAGCAATTCCACTAGCTAAGAAAGAAAGCTTTTATAACTGTAAATTAATTCTTACGTCTGGAAGAGGAGAGAAGCAGAGGGTACCTAGAAGCTGGCTAAAGTATATAACCCCTGAACCCCAATATCAGAGCATTCAGATTAGCTGAGTGCTCGCTTGTAGCTTCTGGCTTAAGTTGATAAAACAACCTTACTAACAAATTTATTAACAACCTTATTTCCTTTAAACATAGGGCATCCTGACTAGCTGGGTGTCTACTTGCAGCTCTGTGCTTGTGTGTGTTTTATAAATAAATAGGCTATTTCAGTTTCACTGTACGTGTTTGTCTCTTGCCTGAACTTCTCTTTTGTGAGCAAGGCAAGAACCAAGGAAGGGAAGCCCCCTGACTCAGGTCTCCCTGGTAACAAAAACAAGACAGACACACACACACACACACACTCTTTCCCCTTCCCTTTTTTTTTTTTTTTTACACAAATGGTAGCCTGCTTTACATGTTCTTTTCCATGTTGCTTTTTTTACAATTAACAATATACTTTGGACATTCTTCCAGTTCTTAGCAATTCCTTTATTCTTTTTATGCCTGCGTAATACTCTATTACTTGGTAATTCCATGAGTGATTCAACCAGTTTCTTATGGAGAGAAACTTTGACAGCGCCTTTAATATTTTGCATTGTAAGTAATGCCATCATCAATAACCTTTTCATATGCAGTTTTGCATTTGAAAGGGTGTGTTTCACTGGAATCGAGTTAGTGGATTAAAGAGAGTGCAGCCCTGCTGACACTTTAACTTCAGGACCAGGAGAACGATTTGATGTTGTCATATTAAATGTTGCTAAGTTCTCCTCCTGAGGAGACAAACTGCTTCAGAGTCTTGTTAGCAATGCCTGAACATGCCTCTTTCAGAAGTGGAAATGCTAACATAGAGAAACATACCTGTTGCAGATGCCTAAGATTGGAGGGTTTATTCTGCAGGGGTCATCTGTTGCCAAAAAGTCAGTCTTCTAATGTTACAGCCACGAGTTGCCTGTGTTTGGGCATCCAACAAGACTGAAATGAGAGTCTGTGTAGGCAAGACAAAACAAAACAAAACAGAAGAGGCCACAAAGAACAGCAAAACCTTTGCATGATGGATTAGGTATTGAACTATGTGTAAGGAGAGCCCTAAATATAGACTCTGGAGGCTCAGAAGCACTGGTCTCTCAAAGGAAAGCAATGATGGCACAAAATGAGAATCACAGACACTCCATCAATCAAGGAATTAGGCTTAGAGCAGCTCCAGAGGGCCGAAATAAGAAAAAAGACACTGCACACAGGAAGCAGGTGTAAAGGCCTGGCCCCTGCTTTAACTAGTAGACTTTCTAGCTCAGATGAAGAAGTTGAGTAGTCCAATGAAACCTCGCATCAGTCAAGTTTACAAGTATCGCTTTAAGTAGTCTTTAGGGTAATTAGAAACAGCTACATATCTTGAATCCAAAATTTAACCAACTTCGCCCCAAACTCATAAAACCCAGTGTATTAGTTTCCCATTGCTGCTATAACAAATCACCACAAGCCCAGTAGCTTAAAACAGTGCACATTTATTCTTTTAGAGTTCTTCTGGAGGTCAGAAATCTGAAATACGTGCTAATGGGCTAACATCGGGGTGTTAGGAGTGCTTTTCCAGTTTCTAAAGGCTTCGGCAATTTCTGGCCTGTCACCTGCTTCGATCTTCAAATGGCTGGTCCAGTATTCCTCACATGGCACTTGCCTGGTGCTGACTCGTTTTTCTTCCTCTGCACCAGGTAAGAACCCTTGTGCTGACATTGGGCCCAGCCAGATACCCCAGGATAATCTTCTTGTTAAAAGTTACCTCATCAGCAACCTTACTTCTGTCTGCAAATTTAACTCCCCATGTCCACATAACCTGACATACTCACAGGTTCTAGGGATTAGGATGTGGACATAATTGGGGGCTGTTATTCTGCCTATGATACCTGGTAATACTGGCCTTTCTTGTTTCTATGTCCCAATGTAGTATAACATTCAAAATTCTAAAAGCCTTGAAAAAAACTATATATTCACTCAAGTTCCCTCAAGGACACTGCAAAATAAATTTTGACTTTGCATGCAGTAAATCCTCCTTAGACATCCCTTCTTTCCCCAAAGGATTCTTCCCAGTGTTCCCCTCTCTCTTTTTCCAGACCTATTTTCCTTTCTCAGTATCTATCAGCCATACCTCCCTTTTTTCTATTAGAGGCACATAGCCCACCCCTGTTTTCAGCTTCCCCATTTGCATCCCTACTTACCCCACACACTTCCCTGTAGAATCCAGGTACACTGGATACATTGTTTGCTCCCCCAAGATCCATCCTCTAACCTTTCCCACTATGCTCTCTGTGCTTGGGAGGCCAATCCTGCCCTCTGGCTCCTGGTTCGCTTGGGTAGCGCCAACACCTGCAGAAGACTGGGGGACTAGAGAAGAGGGGGATGGTGGGACTGTTTTCCCTTTCCCCTGGGTCCCAGCTTCTGCCTAGTGGCCTATCTCCAGCCACAGCTCTTCCTTCAGGTTCTGTTCATCATCACCTCCCCTTGCCCCTTCAGGCCTCAGAGTGGTAACAGCTCCCCACTATTGCCATCTCTGGGGGGCTTAAGAACCCCCTGCTGGTTTCCTTAAACTCTGCCCACACCCTTATACATAGTTCCTTCATTAAATTCTGCTCAATATCCATGTCAATATACCAAATCATATGTTTTCTGCAGGGACCCTGACAATCGAGTGACAATAGTTTTAGTCTAAGTATTTACAATTTATTAAAATGCACATAAACACACAAATTTCTGACTCATGCTACCACACAAATAAACCTGGAGGACATTATGCTAAGTGAAACAAGACAGTCACAAAAGGACAAATACCGTATAATTCCACTCATATGCAGTACCTCAGGGTAATCAAATTTATAGACAGAAAGTAGGACATTGGTGCCTGGGGCTGGCGATGGGGAAACGTGGAGTTGAGTTTAATGAGCACAGAGTTTCATTTTGAAACCATGATAAAGTTCTGGAGATAAATGGTAGTGATAATAGCACAATATGAATATACTTAATGCCACTGAACTATGTACATAAAAATGGTTAAGATAGTAAATTTTGTTACGCTTTTTTTTCACCATGATTTTAAAAAGAGAGAAAACTGTAAAACTTCCTGTCACACACACAATAGGGATCTCAGCATGAATTCAGACCAAGACTGTTGCCAATGACGGGATATACTTAGGCCAACTCTGAAAACATGAATTGGTGGCAGACAAAAGTTTATTTGCAAGAGGGCTGAGAATTCATTTTAAAGGAAGAAGGACCCAGGCACCCTGAGCCTGACCCAGAAACAATGTCTGGTTCATCAGAGTGTTAGAGCTGGTTTACACTTCAAGCAAGGTCCCCTTAACAAACTCTCAAACACCCACACTGGCTTCATAGCACTTCCTGCAATTAAACCCAATACCTAGTTGATGTCTGTTTCCGCATGCACCAAAAGCTCCACAAACAGGACATAGTTCAGGCTGCTGTAAGAAAAATACCGTAGACTGGATGGCTTATAAATAATAAACTCTTATTTATCACAGTTCTGGAGGCTAAAAGTCCAAGATCAAGCTCACAGGCAGATTCAGTGTCTAGAAAAGACCTGGTTTCTGGTTCATATGCAATTGTCCTCTTGTTGTGTCCTCACATGAAGGGATGAGGGAGCTCCTTGGGGTCTCTTCTGTAAGGACACTAATCCCATTCTTGAAGGCTCTGCTCTCATGACCTAATTACCTCCCAGAGGCTCCACCTCCAAACACGATAATGAGGGTTAGGACTTAAACAATGAATGAGGATGGGGGACACATTCAGTCCATAGCCAGGACCATGACAATTTTATTTGTGGTTTTGTCCCCAGCACCCCAACAGTAATACCTGCTTATTCCATGTTTGAATGAAGAATGAATTCTGAATACAGACTGGCTGTTGTCAGCATAACCTCTTCCCCCCAGTTCTGGGTCCTAGGGTTACAGAGGATTATAAAGAAAACAATTTTGCTGTGAACTTCATAAAACTCGAGGGGCCTTTATAGAACACGACACATAGATGAGAGCTACCAAGCTGAGCATGAGCCTTTGGGTTTCAGACTTCAGAGCAGTATGTCACACGACAATGGATCATGGTAAGTCATATTCTGACTTTTCTTTTTTCTTTCCAATCCCAAAATATCCCAATGACAGCCATCCCAGTGCTTTAAAGTGACCTTTCTCTCTTTATTATTAATGTTTTGAAGCCACATTAATCAAAATCATTATGTTTAAATTTAATGGATTTCATAACCATTGATATAATTCTTGAGATATTTTTGCATGAGGGGAACTTTACCATTCTGCTCATATACTCCTCACTCAGCTTATGGTTCACATTAATGCCAGAGACTTTCAATCTGGACTTTAAACATGGTCAGCTGTTTCTGATGTAGTATCATAGCGTGGTTTACAATCTGAGTATTATAATGGAGAATCTTGGGGAGGCTTCTAACCTCCACCAGGATAAAGGAAATTCAAGACACCGTTTCCTTGATTCTCTCATCACACATAATCACCATCATTTGCTCCCAGCTCCTGTGTCTGCTAATTCTCTAACTTGTTCTGGCATCAGCCTTCAATTCTATTTAGTCTGGAAACTGTCACTTATCAATGTCTTGAGCCTTTGTCACCTTCTACTAATTTGAGAACATTTTTGTATTATTATTATTATTATTGATTTTTTGTTGTTGCACTTACTTACACATTCATTGATTGCTTCTTGTATGTGCTCTGACCAGGGATCAAACTCATCACCTTAGTGCCTCTGTATGATGCTCTAACCAACTAAGCTACCTGGCCAGGTCTCTTTTTATTTAAAAAAAAACAACAACTCAATATAGCTATTGCTTAATGCTTTGTCATGTGGACTCTTTCAAATTCCCAATAATGAAATCATTTCCCTCCTTCTTCCCTCCTTGTTAACCAAGGCTGGAACTGAAATACATAGGCATGCATACATCCTCATGCTGCTTGTTTCCACAGAAAGACCAGAGGGGAGAAGGGAGCAAGGAACAAGGGGCAGGTGTTAGGGAGCATTGGATTTGCATGAAAAGAATTTTCTGGATTGGGCCCCTCCTGAATTCTGAAGTTTTTGTCACATCTCCTGAAGGTATATTTAACACTCCTCAATATGATTTCAGCATTATTTTTGGCAAAGGCTCACATTGTATTTCAATAATCTATTACTCTGCATTCTTTTCATGTGATGTATCTTCCTGTTCATGGCTTCTGATGCTTGTCCTGACCCTCACCTGTGCCACATGGGCACAAAATCTCGGGGTATCAACAATAAAAAAGAACCAAGTATTGATACATTCTACATGGATGAGCCTTGAAAACACCAGGCTAAGTGAAATAAACTACTTATGAAAGACCAAATACTATATGAATCTACTTATCTGAAATGTCCAGAATAGGTGAATCCACAGAGACAGAAAATAAATAATGGTTGCTAGGTGTTGGTGATGGAGGATGAGGGGGGTGACTAAGGGATGCAGGAAATGATCTCAAATTAACTTTGCCGATAGATAACAAAATTTTATAAATATACTAAAACCACAGAATTGTACACTTATGAATTGTATGTTATGTGAATTATATGTCACCAGAAAAAAACAACTCACCATGAGGGGAAAGAGGGGGGAAAGGTAAAAGTTGATATTAGGCAAAATGAACGATGAGACTTAGAGAAACCAGGGAGCAAAGCTGAAGAGGCAGCCCAAAACGAAGTGACAGAGAAAGAATTTTGAAATAAAAATTAAGTTAAATGGAACAGGAGAGCCCACTTTCTTTCACCGCCCAGCCTCTTTTTTTCTTGCTCCATTCCCCAATCCCACCCATACCCCCCTCCCTCTCCCTCTCCTCCAATTAGAGTCCTTATTCCAACTCTGCACACCAGGCTCAAGTCCCTTGCAGGCCTTGGGAGCACACAAGGGTAAGCAGTGGCATGGTTGTCATGAGCTTCCACCCAAACCCAGCTCCCGAGTAGCCGTGTCCCTGGTCCTCACCAGAAGGTTATTCATGGAACCAGCAAGAACCCAGCCTCACAAAGTTGCTGGGAAAGTCCCTTGATGCCAGGCCAATTGGCCACTTGCGAGAGCAGACAGCTTCTTGGAGCCAGTTCCCTCTACTTCCTCTCTCACCAAACATCTGGCTAGGGCACTGGACCATGAGGCAGGAAGTCCTGAGTTCTTTTTTAAGCTATGACATTCAGTGTGGGCACAAACCTTTTCTATTCTTTATTTGTGCAGCAACGTTTTCTTCTGGGTTACTTAGGGCAGCAGACATTATTCTTGCTGATGCTATGGTTCCCATCTTACAATTCTAAAACTTGAGCAGGAAAGTCGCAAAGTAAATCACCCCGTCAGGCTTAGAACACCTCAGCCCCCAGGGCCAGGTCTTATCAACAGGTTCCATATTACTGTCAGGGTGACACCCTGATAGCTAGTGCTTTGTGAAGAACAACATAAAGCTACAAGGAGGCAATATATTAGTCTCCTCACACATTTCTTTTTACATGTTATTTCACCTATTTTATTGTGAGAAAGCTGAAACTAAGAAAGGTTAAATTGCTACAACTAAATCAAACAACAAGAAAACACCCATAGATAGCCTTTTCTGATTCTAAATCCTATGTACCACTTCTAAAACAATTAGCCAGTCTAAATACAATACATATACCCACTAACATCTGTCATTTACACAGTTACTTAAACTGTGTAAATGTACTGTTTAAAAAGAAAAATCGAAGAACCTATGCACACCTATGTTCATAGCGGCACTATTTACAATAGCCAGGTGCTGGAAACAGCCCAAGTGCCCATTGGTGGATGATTGGATCAAAAAACTTTGGTACATTTACACAATGGAATTCTATATGGCAGAAAGAAAGAAGGAACTTGTACCCTTTGCAACAACATGGATGGAACTGGAGAGTATTATGCTTAGTGAGATAAGCCAGTCAGTGAAGGACAGGTATCATATGATCTCACCCATTACGGGACAATAATGAGCAAAACTAACAACAAGCAAAACAGAACCAAGTGTATGAATACAAGGAATAGGCCTGCAGTGGTCAGGGGGAAAGGGGTTGGGGGGAGGGGGGAGGCAGAGGCAAAGAAGGGGAGCAGCTTAGACAAGAACCTAGTATA
>PVIW01007778.1:0-68458 GCA_004026585.1 Noctilio leporinus | reverse complement strand
CAACCAACACAGAACCAAGTATATGAATACAAGGAATAGGCCTTCAGTGGTCAGGGGAACGGGGTAGAGGGGAGGGAGAGGTAGAGGCAAAGATGGGGAGCAGCTTAGACAAGAACCTAGTATAAAGGAACCATGGACATGGACAACAGGTGGGATTGACTTTGGGGGGAATGGGTGGGTGGGTGGGGGGACAGAGGGGTGCAAAAAGGGGATGGATGTAATACAACAACAATAAAATTAAAAAAAAAAAAAAAAAAAAAAAAAACATAGAAATTTACTTCTTACAGTGCCAGAGGTTAGGAGGTCCCAGATAATGATGCCAGCTCATTTGGATTTTGGTAAGAACTTTTTTGCTTCTTTGCAGATGGCTGTCTCCTGACTAAGTCCTCACAGGTAAAGAGAGAGGGAGAGGGAGCTCTTCCTCTCCCTTTTCAAGGCCACAGTCTAACTTAATCAGGGCTTCACCCTTATGACATCATTTAACCTTAATTACTTCTCAAAGACCTTACCTCTAGATGTATCACATTGTGGGTTAGATCTACAAGTGAATTTTGGGAAAACACAATTCAGTTCAGAGCAACATGTTTATAACATCTGTCAATTGACTTATTAGCTATGTATTCTTTACTTCTGCTTCTCTGATAAATATGGTAATCTGTGATGCTGACCCTGTATAATCAGCGTGCTCTATCCCCTCTGTTGCTGTAATAGGTCTGTTAGAAATTTGATCTAGAATGGATCAATTGGAGTCTTCTGTGGATTTATTTTATTTCTGAAAATTATTTTTCTTAAATTGATATTCAAGCTTTAAAAATAAAGTAGGTGTTGCACCACCACTTTCCATCATCTAAGGAGAGACATAGGTAAGTTCAGTAGCCAGACATGAATAGAAATGGAGGAGAGAAAAGGGGAGAGATGAGGTGAAGGAAGGAAGGAGGGAGATAGGGAATGAAAGAAAGAGAGGGAGGGATGGAAGGAGAGCGAGAGAAAAGGAAAGGGATAAGGGAAGGAGGGAGAAAGGGAGGGAGGGAAGGAGGGAGGGAAGGAGGGAGTAAGGTCTGATATTTTAATATCTGCATTTAATATTCATTTATGCCTAGAGGGAGCAAGATCTACTCCTAGACCATTTAGTTAGTGGGCCTTTAATTTTTTTTCTTCAGTCCTCACTCCTTCCTTCCCTCCCTTTCTTTCTCTCTCCCTTCTTGCTTTTTCTAATAGCCTATATCTTATTGTATTTTTTCATTACCATTTATCACTTTATTCCACCTCCACCTGCCCCTTCCCACCACAATTACCACACTGTTGTCCATGACCATTTTTCTTTTTTGCTCTACTCTTCCACAGATACTCCCACCAAGAACAGCCAGCCTGCTCTCTATGAGTCTGTCTCTACTTTGCCTGTTAGCTCAGTGTGTTTGTTATATTGCTTTCTTTTTCGTTCATTTATTTTTCCTCTCCTTTTCTTTTATTTATGATAGTTTGAATTGGTTTTCTGTAACTTGCCAATTGACCAATATGTAGGTTTTATTGGTTACAATAATAATTTTCATAGTTTTAAACAATTTAAATGAGGAAAATGGAGGGCACATATAGCACTGGGCTCTGAGATAATTTTTAAAATGTAATATGGAGTTAGTCCTATGAAATAGTAGCACATACTGTATATGAGGCCTCACCAGAAAGTATACAGCCATGAGATATGAAAAAGAGACATTTTTGTCTTGTAATGAAGATACAAGGTACAAGAAATATTGTACATAGTACAATGACACCTTAGTCCCCTTCAAAGTAGGCACCTTGAAACCTCATATGGTTCTTCGAGTGTCTCTACTATTCAAAACACTCTGCAAAATCTTTTGTTACAATCATCATCAGCTGCCCCATCATAAATCTAAATCTCATTGATAGTCTGAAATCTCTCCCCTTTCAAAGGTGATTTTAGTGTTGGAAAAAGCCAGAAGTCCCAGGGTGCCAAATCTGAGCTGTAGTTGAGCACGATGTTCCTTCTGTTCTGGTAGCAGAAGCCACAGTATAAATTTTGCCATGTCACATTTCATGCCAAGATCCTACATCAAAATCTTACACAGTAGTTTTTGGAATCCCCAGATCAGCTTCGAGTTCTTGCACTGTCAGTCACTGATCTTTGTTGATTGCAGTCCATACACATTCAACATTCTCAGCTTGTTGCAAGCCTTCAAGAATATGGATCACTTTCAACAGATTCTTGACCATCCCTGAAGTATTTGTGCCACACTTTTATTGCAATGCACTCATTGTATTATCCCTGAAAACCTTCTGAATCATCCAGATTGATTCCATAGAAGAATGTTCAAGCTTAACACATAATTTAATGACAATTTGTTGTTCTTTGCTTATATTGAATGCAAGAGCCACACAGTACACATGCTCATTTGACAGCATCTACCACACCCACTGACTAGTACAGTGAAGTCTTCATTGTTCATGCATGCACATTCTAATCCACTGTTTTTGGTTTCCAGGTTACATTGATGTCAAACAAACCATTCTCATTATATTAATAATGTCTGGATTTTTCAGGACAGACCTCATAAAATCTATATTTGTTAAATGAATGAATGTATAGATGCCTGAATGATAAACACTTAAGTAACAACAATAGTCATTGTAATTGACAAGCATCACTGACAAAAAATGACAATTGATTCAAAATGTGTTCAGATGAATTCATACATGTATGTGTATGAGTGAATTACAATAACTGCAGCAATTTTTTTCTGTGGGTGTTCATTTTCTGAACAACACCTGTTCAGCCCTGCTATGTCCAAAGACATAAGCCTCTCCCACCATAAAATGTATACACTTTGCTAAGGACCTTAATGGTAAATAAATGATATTTAAATAATTATCTGCCAGTATTAATTTATTCATTTTATATATTCACTACAAACACAGTATCTCAAAACACATATGTGACATCATATTTTTACCTCTTCAAAGGTAAGAATTGAGGGGAAACACTGCTCCAACAGAATATTAACTCTTTAAAATCTCACTGTTCTTAAATTTAGCGATGAATCAATAAAATTGTAATTTTTCATATACAGTAACTTAAATAGAAATCAAGAGTCAAAATAATGAAAGGATCATCTTTAAAAGTCACTATTCCAAGATAAATTCTGCTTTCCTAAAAATGACACTCTTTTATTTATAAACTTCACATAGATCTGAAATTGGTCAGTGCTACCTGATAAAATGTAAATATCAAATAACTTTTCTTTTGGTCAAATTCTATCAAGCATTGAGGCTAATGCTTTAAAATGTTTCATATTTTTTATTAAAATAATTTGAAAGTTATATTGAAAAGAAATTACACATTTCTTTTCATTTCTATATGGTTGAGAGTTACATGCAATTAATTAAAGAGGCCATATTGCAGCACACTGGAAAAAGACAGGCTGCCTGTCTGCCCAACATAAATGCTGAAACTAATGGAGTCCTTTCATCTCTCAAGGTCTCAATTTGCCCACTTGTACATATTGATATGTAGACTAAATGGTTCCCAAAGGCCTGTATACAGATCAGTTGCTGACTAGCTAAAAGTTTTTATTAAAAATGAAGACTCAAGGCCCTGGCTGGTGGCTCAGTGGTTAAGTGCCAGCATGTGAACCCAAAGGTCACTGGTTCGATTCCCAGCCAGGCACATAATCAGGTTGCAAGCCAGGTCTCTAGCCAGGTCTGTAGATGGAGGCAGGTGAAAGGCAACCATACATGGATGCTTCACTCCCTTTCTTCCTCTTTCCCTGCCCTTCTCTCTAAAAATAATGAATAAAATGTTTTAAAGATAAATGCAGAGGACTAAAAGTCTTACCCTAGACATGCTGACTCATCTCAGAGTGTGGTTAAGAAAGTTCTCCAGTTGATTTTTCCATTGTGATTTTTCCACAGTCAAATGTGAAAATCACTGCACTGAATGATCTTTAAGGTCTCTCTTATAGCTCTAAAAACCAGTGATTCTGTATTTTATCTTAGCAAGAGAATATTATTTCAGAATAGGTTTTCACATTGCCCGCAAGATATTTGGTTTATCGTCACATATACAATCTGGTGTGAGCAAGTTCAATTATGTTAGAAAAGACTGAATTCACTCAAGCAATGGAAGGCAGGTTTTATTATTGTTTTCTCTCCACTCTTATCTTATTGACTTTACATCAGCACAGTAATCTAGTAACTTCATCATAGCTGTTCAATAAATATTTGCTTACTAGATATAATTAACCTCCTGGTAAATTCTACATAGAGCACAAACACAATTTTACATATTCATAACACAAATACCTCATAACTTATAGGAAATCCATAAAAATGAAACTTGGTGGTACAATCAGCCTTTCTAATGCCCTTACAGCTTCTTCCATGCATCCTTATTTTTTCCAGGCTGCTTTGGCACATTTACTTCCATGAATATAAAATGAAATGAAAAGACTAGAAGGAAAGACACAGGATTCTAATCCCAGATCTGTCACCTATTAGCCATGCAGTGAGCTATTTCCCTCTCTGAGACTCATTTTCCTCATCTATAAAATTAGAAAAAGTAGTATTTTATCAAAGAATTTCTATGATCAATAAAAGAAACAATACATTAAAAAATGCTCAGCATACTAATTAGAACATGTTAATACTCAAAGTTAGCTATCTTATTTTTTTCAGTGATTTTAATGAAGATCAAATAAGGTTGTACATTAAAATTCTTTTGAACTATGGGCTAATATTACTAACTTGATTTTAAAAAAACCTTTTAAGGTTTTTCCAGTGAGAAAATAGAGAAGATAGATATTTATAATGTTCAGCTATCATTTTAATTTATTCTATAAAAATATAAAATGTTGTGTAGGCATTAGTCACTTTAGACTGCAATACATCAAGACATACCTATTTTGGAGAATCCTAAAATAAAAGTTAAATAGCATGATTCCCTGTGACCAGAATGGCCAGCGGTGGCAATTGGAGATGTTCCTGTTGTTGGATCATAAATGTCAATATATCCTAGTGGTAAAACTCTGGATTCAGACTTCCTGAGTTAGAATCCCGGCTAGGCTTTGCTGGACTAACTTGCGCAAGCAACCTAAATTGTTAGAGTCTAAACATGAGAATAACAAAATCTAACCCAAGGGTGATATTGATGGTTTGAATTCTTTCATTTCTTGAGAAGTCAAGCTCATTTTATATCCCATGCAGTGTCTGAAGAAATTTCACTCTCCCTGATGCACCAAAATAGTGTTTACACAGTCTACAAAACATCACTGCTTGAGACATAAATTCTTATGAATTGGGTTCCTAACCCCCCCGCCTTGAATACCAAAACCAACCTTTTAAGTAATAAATACAGACCAAGTATGATACATGCTACAACATGGATAAACCTCAAAATTATTATGCTTTGTGAAAAAAATCAGATACAAAAGACCACATAATGTGACTCAATTTACATGAAATATCTAGAAATGGCAAATGCGTGGTTACCTAAGCCTGAGGATTGCAAAGGAGAGTAACTCTAAGTGGCCTTCAAAAAGGTTTCTTTTTGAAGTTATGGATATGTTCTAAAATTATATTTCAATGACAGTTATATAATTCTGAAATATAAAGAAATCATTGCATTAGATACTTAAATATTTTTAATGCTACTGTAAGTTATACTTCACTAAATCTGTTAAAAACAATAGAAAAAAATCCATGTTTACTTGTCAAGAACCTATGAAATAGGTGGCAATAGTTAAGTAGTTCACAATTACTTATACAAATAGAGGTCAAAGATAAAGGAGAGTATGAGTTGCAGAGGAAGGAAGACCAATTTGTGAGCACAGGGGACATGCAGAACTAATTCTAGGTGCACATTGATGGAGCTGTATGTCCTGAGCAGCAATATGGATGCAAGAAGAGGAAACTATAGTGACTCCTTCTAACTCTGTAAAATTCATTCATGTTTTTTGTCAGCCTGTCTTCTCTAATACAAGGTCTGTCCCAAAAAGTATTGAGCCAATGTCAATATAATTAAAACAGTTTATATGACTGATACTTTCAGGACAGACATCATATGTCTATTTAAGGGTATAAAATTTCTTCTAAGGAATGCTTAACAGTGATCCATGTGTATTGTTATATTGTACCTTCATTATCATTTAGTTCCACATATTTTTCCATTGTCATGTTATTTTCTAACATCCCCTTTGCCGAAGCAAGGAATATGGCCATCCCTAAGATCATTAGAGTTGGGGAAATGGACTCTTCCCCTAGAGGTTAAAGGACATAACTGAATATTTTCTGAACAAAATCTAATTGACTACATTTCTGAATGGCAAATACAGATGAAATTCCAGGTGGAAGAAAAGGAGAATGCTAAAGTGTTTTTTGGAAATTATAATCAGTTCAGAATGGCTGAAATTCCTGATAGAATAGCAGTAGAGGTAAACAAGGCTATCAAGCACTTTGAGTATACTGGTAACAATTGCTTTTCATCTATTTTCTTAAGAAATTGAAAGACTCTATTGAGTGTCTTTGTAAAATATGAACAATAAATTCACACATTTCCTAAGATTTTTAAAGATAACTTACCGTGTCATATTAAAGCATAACAAATAAAATAATTTTTGAAATATTTTCCATTTGTATTGTTATTTCTTTTTAAGTTCAGTAGCCAGTGTTTTTATAATGAGATACCACAAACATAAAGGATTGAATTTCTTATGAACACTCAGGATCCCTAGTGATTTTTTTACATATAAGCATGGCAGACTTGTTCCAAATATCTGAAAGAATAATCAAAAATATAGTTGTATACTTCTGCAAAGATACTTTACAGGTGTGGTCTCACATTGTATTTCACCAAAATGTGCTATTATTAAAGAAATATTCTTAAAGAACTTTATTCCTTTTTCTAACAATGGAGCTTTTCATTGCTAACATGACAAAAAGGAAATTTGTAAACTCAATAAACACATGAAATAAGCAGGAATTTTTAGTGATGTTTTTCTCTGGATTTCAGAAATTGTTAAGTTTCAAGGAGAACTTTATTTAGTTTTATTTTAAATTAAAATGGGAGACACAAAACACCCTTAATAAAAACAAAAAGGATTGTAAATATTTTGTTAGGTTCCTTTTTATCTAAGATCAGTTCATTCAAGTGTCTCCAAATCTCATGGAGTATTTGACTCACTCAATATCTTGGCCCTTTTGTCTTTTTTTGCTCATCAGTTAAATAACTTTTGAACAGTCCTTCTGGCCAAAAATTTCTGCAGTAATTCAGATGTGTAATTCTAGGTAGCTTTTATTTAATTTTAGAAAATATTTATTTGCTCATCTTAAGACACATCTTAAGTCTGGGTTACTTCTAACTTACTCACCAACTGTGGGCAAAAATAAAGATATTTCTTCCTCCAGGAAGATACAGCCTAATTTCAGCACCAATTTCTCCATTTATTTGGGTGCAATAAGCCATCTGAACATCTGTATGCTGTAGCCTTTAGTGAAGGATTTCTGGGTTTTTTGTTTTGTTTTATTTTGTTTACTTGGTAATATGTAATACTAATCTCCACTAGTTTATTTGCTAATAACAAAAAGAGATTTCAGTGCCAAACTAAAACTGTTCTCTACTTTTTAATTTTATTGTTGTTTTATTACATCTATCCCCTTTTTCTTTCCCTCTGTCCCCTTCCCCACCCACCCACTACCCCCCAAAGTCAATCCCACTTGTTGTCCATGTCCATGGTACTATTGATAGTGATGAATTACATTTTGACTTACTTTAAAATATAAATCCATTAAATCAATAAGAAATTAGCATTTGATGGAATTTAGAAAAGAAAAATGTATATGTATATTGAGGAAGAAAGTACATATGTGCTTGCTATTAGAATTTTCATAAATTTGAGAAGTTAATGGAAATCTCTGGATTGTGAGCTTGGGCGTGTCCAATCTCCACTTTTTTGTTAGGGTCCTAGGACCTCAGTACAGTCCTTTTATCTTTTAGACTTGAATTTCCTAATTTATAAAATGAAACTATTTGGCTATATGTGTATGGTTGTGTGTGTGTGTGTTGCACAAGATCAATTGTAGTTCTCAAATTATTTCATTTTTATCAAATTATACATTTGGACCCTAGAAAACTTCTCACTGTAACAGAAAAGTTTTTGATTGTAATAATACTTATTTTAGAACTCAAGGACAAAATGACACTTGAATAGATCAGGAAGTCGCAAGGTAATGCTATTTTCTGAAATAGTATAAAATCATGAAAAAAACACATATGTAATCCTTCCCAAAAAAATGGAGAATATTCCTGGTTATTTGATGATTTCAGGTATAAAATTCCTATTTTCAAATGATTAAAAATATGATTATTATATGAGCAATGACATTTGTTAGAATTGTATAAAAGAAACTACATTTTAACATATAGTTCAACATATAATAATTGATGAAGCAAAGACTGATTTACAGTGAAATTTTAAAAATAAAAATATTACAGTATGTTCAGAGAGTGAATAAGAAACTATGTAACTCTCTAACGAAAGATTAATGATTTATGAGCATTTAAATAAGTTAACTATATTCACATAAATTGTCATGTGCCACTTTATTCACTCAGGTTATGGCTATATTTCAGTTTTTTGTCCTGGTGATAAGGAATTCTGTTTAATAAATAATTGAACTGAAGTCCAAATGTATTAATTGTTAAACTACTCTAACACTTTAATTTTGCATTGATTACATTATAGGCACGAGGAAAGAGCTAAAATAAAAATGCCCATATTACTTCTGTCTTCTGTCAATAGGTAATTGTCCTTGAGCATTCTTTAACTTAAAAATCTTAACTACCAAAACATCCAGAAACACCACCAAACAAAACACCAAGAAAATATTAACTCTTCTGTCCCCCTTTAGCTACTAAGTTTAAAATGATCACTCCTTCATTCACTCACTCACTTATCCACAAACTTCATTGAAAACTGTGATAAAAATCACTACATGTCCACCCATTTCCTTCTCCTTTGGGCATGTAGCTATGTCACATCTCCCAGACTCCCTTGTATCAAGCATCACTATGTGACTGAGTTGTGGTGAATGGAACATGGACAGAAGTGATAGCCTCCACTGTTATGCTTAGAAAATGAACCTCCTCCCCACACATGATTCTCTTTTTTCCATTGTTCTTAACCCCAGGGCCAACTAGAGAGGAATCTATAGACCTTGAGGAAGCAGAACATCCAGTTTCACAGCAAAGTTTCTCTAGAAGGTCATGCAGCCAGGAATGCTAGCTCAATAGAATGCTAGAACCTGAATGAGAACTAAACTGCTACTGTGCTCATACACTAAGATGCCAGGATTTATTTGGTATATTAGCTAAGTATTACCATACTCAATACAAGAACTTTTTCACCAGCTGTGGAAAAAATTTGAGACTTAGGGAAAGAGAAATATGAAAACTGAGTTTATTTATTCATTCATAAAAGAATTTAATAGCTTCAATTTGAGAGACTTGAAGGACTGAAAACTTTCCACCATGGCCCATCTGGGACCTCAGCCTCCAACTGTCCCTCTTCCTCCCCTTTGTCAAATGTGAATTTCTCCACTAACTGCTGCTACACCACAAGAATAATTTTTCACTTCTCCAAAAATAATTTTTGACAACATATTACAGAAGTTAGCAGAACTTTGGCTGACCTCTTTTGCTAAAGTTCTACAAAAATTCTCTGCCTTTCTTCCCCAAAATAAATTGCTTCTTTGAACTAGTTCTCATGTTCTAGCTTTCTGAATAAAGGCTTATTCTCAATGATGTTTTGGGTGACTTTCTTCCATGCTGGTGTATCCCTATGCTATACTGGAAGTAAAATAGTAAGTCAGAGATAGTCAGTCACTACTCTCAGGAAGCTTATTGTCCACTTGAAAACACACACAAGACTGTTTAATACAGTAACTCCTACAACCAGGTTATATATAAATTGTTACAAAATTATAAATTAGAGACAATTAATTTCCCTGGAGTTCTTGGTTAAAGCTATGTTGAGAAACTGAGTTCTGGAGAAGGAAGGATCTATTGCAGAGAAGAAACTATATGGACAATAGAAAATAGCCACCAAAAATGGAAGTGTCTTGGAGGCAACTCATAATTAGTGGGTCAAAAACAGACTTATCAACTCCATGTCAGTAAATGACACCCAGAGCAGTACCAGCCAGTAATCAATCTGTAACCCTTCACAAATTCCAGAAACTCTGGTTTATGCTCAGAGACGCCCATGGCGTCCCTCAGTGAGGGAATTTTTAAAGGTTATTTACCTACCTTTCTCACTCAGATAATTAATATATGAAGGTAGAGTTGGAACCAGATAACAATACTAGAAGCTTCCATTTGGAAGATGGAAGATGGAAAATATCAGTATTCACTAACCCATATTAGTTATCAATCCTGCCCTTTAAATCTCACAGACTCATGCTAGCTATGCAGGTTGGGTCATTCATGAGCCCTGCTGGCTCCACTCTCTGAAGTAATTTTCTTGTTGCTGTCCTCCATGGCCTCTGGCCTGGATTTCAGGAAGTTCTTCCTTGTTTATTATCATCCATGATAGCTTCTATAATGGACTTAGGAGAGTGTATCCATCATGTTTTTCAAAGGAAAATGTGTAGACTTTACTGAATTAATTACTAAGAATAAAGTCTAGGGAGACTTAATACTTACTTTGAAAAGTTAAAAGGAATTTAAAAGAAAATATATACAGGTAGTAAAACTGGAGACTTACTAATTAAGATGACAAAAACAAAAACTGTAGAAGGGATAAATTGAAATGAAGGATTCCATGTCTTTGCTTTTGAAAAGACCAATGAAATAGACAAATCAAGTGTTAAAAATTGAGAGAAAAAAATAGACAAGTATAGGAATAAGAAAGAAAACAATCACAGGTTTAAAAAGAGAAATTGAAATAAATACTACATCAATGGCAACAAATTTCAAATTCAAATACATCATTTTCTTGTGAATAAATGTGTGTGTGTGTATATAACCTGTTACCCAAGATGACAGTGTCCTGTCTAAAATACCACTCAACTCTGTGCTCTTTCCCTGTTTTACTTTCCTTCATTATATTTGTTATCTCCAGTTATTATGTTACATATACATGTATCAGTACATCTACTTACTGTCCTCCCACAAATTTAAACTGCCAGAAGGCTGTCTTGTTCACCAGTTCATCTGTCTTACTCACTTCATCTGTCTTGCTCACCAGTTTTTCTAGGGACTAGGCCAGTGTCTAACACTAAGTAGGCATACAATGAAGCACTTATTAAATCAATAAAAGCATATCCCTTGTTTGCATTTTCTCGTGCATTTAAAAAAAATATCTATGTTCTTTCCCACCAAATGACCCATTGTAGAAAATAGTGCATGCATAATTTAAAGGCTTGGTTTTTCAAAGACAGCCTCTAAACAGACAGGAAGAAAATTAGGCATAGATTTCTTCAGTTTTCAAAGACAGGTTAAACTCATAATTTATATGAAATTTTCTTCCCATAAAAATTTTCTTCAACACAAGCTAAAGCATGTTGCTATTCAACCCAGATTAGAGAATTTGGCTTATTTAAGAGAAGAAAATCCATTAAATGAGAAAATAAGTATTGTAAGGTTCATTTTTTTCAAGCTAAAAATAGAACTATTAAAGTCTCACAGAAATCATATTCTAAATAAGAATTATACAAACATTGCATTCCAAAGTATTTTTAAAATTTACTGGACATGGTCTTCACTATAAAATATAATCATTAATGCCAACTGTTCATCACTCAAATGAGTTGTTTGTAATATCTTTTTTCAAAGAATTGTAGCATGTAATTTTCTGAAAAGAACATTGCTTGAAAATTGGATTTTTTCTCCTCTATTGCAATGTGTGAAATTTTCCTTCAGAAAAATCTCAGAATAGGATATAAAGCAGGTAGACAACTTAATAGAGAATATTCACCATTTACACACAAGCAAAAGCAAACTGAAAATAGTCACTGTTCTTTCTCACTGAAAGATAAGGAATATGGCTGTTTCAGGCCTCTTTCACCAACTATAATCCATCCACCTCTTTAAAACAAGCATACTCTAGTGCCTAGGAAGTGAGCAAGGCTTTGGTCACTTAGGATTCTGAAGCAGAGAGATGATATACACAGGAATCAAGGTGATATCAGCACAGAACTGAGAATCAAAACCAATCCTTGATTCCAAAGAGAGCCTGGCTCACACCTAGTCATGGTAATGTTTGTCCCATGCAGAACAAGCTAATTTCCCCCAAAGAACTAAGAAGAAGCCCGATGCACAAGTTGAGATCTCTTAGTTATTGACTCTGACAGAATACCAGCTTTTGAGAAAAGAGAACAGAGAATGAATAAATTGCTTGCTTGCTAATAAACCATTAATTCATGCAAATAGTAAACTCTGCACCTCTCACTATCACTGAAATTCAGTCCTTCTGGCTATTAGACCAAAGACTCAGAGATTAGAAAGTAACCCTGTATATAGAGACCAACAAATAAACTGATCCTTAAATAAATCAAATTGCTACAGTATAAATGCACTATCTTAATTCCCTCTTCTGCACCCCTCCCCTTTCCCAAAAAAATACTTTTGGAATTTCAAGTTTAGCTCACAGACATTTTTGTAAATAAAGCATATCACATTTCTATTCCACGTTGTACTAGCTACATTGCCAGTGCACTAAGATAAGTAAATGTAAAGTATATAGAAAAGAAACAAATGGAAAAAAAAAAACTAAAAAAAAAAAAGACATAACTTTATTCAGAAATAACATGCCAGTGTTTTAGAAAATTCATAAAAATCTACAGAAAATATTTTTCAATGCATAAGTAAATTTAGCAATATTGCTGTATATAAGGTCATTTCAAAAAGAATTGTATATCCGGGATCATTGGCAAGATGACAGAGGAGTAAGTGGAGCTGCACCAATCTCCTCCCAGGTCACATCTGAAATTACTTTTTTGAGAAAAAGTCAGCTGGAATTACCAACAGAACACCAGCTGGATAGAAGCCATATTACCACGGACAGAACAGAAGAGGCTGCTTCATTACAACGTGACTGATAGGAATTGTGGAAACTCGAGAGGGCTGGCTGGGCCCCCACCGGCAGCAGCCGAAGGGACTGAAGGATGGAGTGGGGGGCGGGGGGGGGGCACTCCATCTGAGAAAGGTGGGTTCTAAACCCCCAGTTGGCCTTTCCACCCTACAGCAGCACAGCTAAGAGCCAAACAGCATCCAGCTGTGAAAAGCAAAATAGCCACAGATCTTGCTAGCCTGAGAGGGCTAGAGACAGAGGATTACTAAAGTGACAACAAACAAAAATACATTGACACCCACTTACGGCTTGCAGCAGAGGGAGGGCAGAGTGGACTAGACACTTGTGCAGAGCTTGGAGCAGTGGCTTGGAGGAGAGGAGTGAGGGAGCAGCCCCAGGGTCCCAGTGCTGACCCACCCGCCAGAGCGCAGGTGGCCTACTTTTTGCCAAGCAGCTTCTGCCTGAGGGGCCTCATAGCTCCGCCCGCTGGAATCAATCTGCCCCGCCCAGAGCTCCCTGAGCCTGGCTCCTGATCACAGATTCATCGATTTACAACTAAACCAAATTGTCCTGCCCAGAGGCACTTGAGCCTGGCAGCTGACCACAGATTGACTGGATTACAACTGAATTAATTGGCCCTGCCCAGTGGTGCCTAAGGTGACCACTGATCACAGATGGATTAGTTTACAACAGAGTTAATTGGGCCTTCCCAGTGGTACCCACACCAGATAGCTGAGCACAGATTAATTGGATTAAAAACTGAAGGGCAGAAAGACAGTAGATTTATGGTTGACTCCAACAGGCTGACTATGCCCAGTCTATGGAACGATCTGACGTCACCAGAGGTGAATACAGGAAGTAAAGAAAGTGCACCTCTTCAGGACAGAAGGTCACACCACAAAGACAGGAACTCAAAAAAAAAAAAAAAAAAAAAGTGCAATGTAAGAAGCAAAAGCAAACAAGAAGAGACACCTACAAATGGGGAGAAAAAGAAAAAGTTCATCACCAAAAGGAAAGGAGGAATCCCCAGAAAGACTGCTAAATAAAATAGAGGCAAGCGAACTATCACATATGAAATTCAAAATAATGATGATAGCGAAGCTCTATGTGCTCAGCCAGCTCAAAGAAAACTACAAACAACTCCAAGGGAACTACGAAGAACTCCAGGGAAACTACAAGGAACTTACTAATAACTATACCAGGATTAAAAAGGACATGGAAACTATTGATAAGAGCCAGGAAGAAGTGAAGAATACAATTTCCAAACTGAAGAATATAGTAGAAGGAATTAACAGCAGGCTAGAGGAAGCAGAGGATTGGATCAGCAAACTGGAGGACAACATAGGAAACTATTCCAAGACAGTGCAACAAAATGAAAAAAAGACTGAAAAAGAATGAAGAGGTTATAAGAGAGCTGCAGGACAACATGAAATGATAATATCTATATCATAAAGATACCAGAAGGAGAAGAAAAGGATTAAGGGTTAGAAAACCTGTTTGAAAAAGTAATGACAGAAAACTTCCCTAACTTGATGAGCAAAAATATCCTCAAGGTCAGAAAGCACAGAGGGTCCCAATAAAGATGAATCCAAACATACCTACTCCAAGACATACCATAAATAAAATGGCAAATGTCAAAGACAAGGAGAGAATCCTAAAAGCATCAAGAGAGAAATAGCTAATAACATATGAGGGGGGTCCAAAAAGATTATCAAATGATTTCTCAACAGAAACACTATAATCCAAAGGCAAAAAATATTCCAACTAATGGAAAACAAAGGCCTGCAACCAAGAACACTCTACCAACAAGGCTCTCATTCAAAATGGAATGTGAAATAAGGAGCTTCCCAGACAAAAGAAGGCTAAAAGAATATATCTCCACTAAACCAACATTGCAAGAGATACTAAAGGGTCTGCTTTTAAAAGCTGAAAAAGCCCTGGCTGGTGTAGCTCAGTGGATAGGCACCAGTCTGCAAACCCAAAGGTCACTGATTTGATTCCCCAGTCAGGGTATATAACCAGGTTACAAGCCAGGTCTCCAGTCAGATCCATAGCTGGGGGCAGGTGAAAGGCAACCATACATTGATGTTTCTCTTCCTTTCTTCCTTCCTCCCTCCCCTTCTCTCTGAAAATGATGAATAAAATCTTTAAAAATAAATACATAAAAAGATGAAGAAACAGAGAGAGACAGAAAGGAACACAAGTACAAAGTGGGAAAATGTCAATGAATAGATATCTGTCAATAATATCCTTCAACGTAAATGTGCCAATCATAAGACATAGGGTAGATGAATGGATAAGAAAACAGAACCCAGATATACAGACATAAAAAAAAGGCTGGGATAGCAACACTTATTTCAGACAAAATGGATTTTACATTGAAGGCTATAAAAAAAGACAAAGAAGGACATTTTATAATACTTAAGGGAACAATCTAGCAAGAAGATATGGCCCTTGTAAACATATATGCACCCAACATAGGAGCACCTAAATATATAAGGAAATCTTGGAGGATTTCAAGAAGGATATGGACAGCAACACACCAATATAGGGGATTTTAACACCCCATTATTAACAATGGACAGATCTTCCAAGCAAAAAAAACACCAAGGATATTGTGGCATTGAACCACATTCTGGATGAAATGGACTTAACTGATACATACAGAACTTTTCACACGAAAGAAGCAAAATACACATTCTTTTCAAATGCAAATGGAACATTTTCAAAGAAAGAACACATGGTAGGATACAAGATAAGCCACCACAAATACAAGAAAATTAAAATCATACCAAGCATCTTCTCACATCACAATGGCTTGAAATTAGAAGCCAACCTCAAAGGGAAAAAAAAAAACAAAAGCATTCTAATTCATGGAGACTGAATAACATGCTATTAAGTAATGAATGGGTTAACAATGAGATCAAAGAAGAAATCAAAATTAAACAAGCCTTGTAATAGTCTAAGGGCCATATATTCAAGAAAGAAAAAAGGTTGAATCTCAGTAAGAACAGTGAGTTTCCTGGTCTCTTATTTTGCCCTATTCCCATGGCTTTCTCCTCAGTTCAACAAGAGCCTTGATAATCAGTAGACTCAAACCATAGTAGGTATGAAAGCCAAAAGACTAGCAGACACTGAAGAGGGATTAACTGGTTTGAAGACCTGTCCCCAAGGGGTTTGTCAAAACATGAAATAACAATGGATAATAACTCAAGTTCACACAAAGAAAGAAACACCACTAGTGAAGGGAATTGTAAATAAATATAAAATGTTAAAATTTTACTTTTGTTTGAAAGTATTTCCTTCTATATCTGATTTAAAAGGAAACTATAAACCCATAATTATAAAATTGTGTTGATGGTCTTAAAATGTATAAAGAATTTGCATGACAAGTATAGCACAAAGAAGTGAGTGCATGCAGACAAATTATTACCTTGTGTAAATGTTACAGTTTGCTATTTTGGAGCAAAGTTTTTATATACTTAATTTTAACAGAATACAAATTAATATGATCATTGTAGTCCTTTAGAGACCACTAAGGAAATACATATGCAGGAAGAAGGAAAGTAAAATAAAACACTAAAAATTATCCACTTAACAGAAAAGAATACAATGATTTCTTAGATATGTTCTTTTCTATGAGTTACATACACATCTTTGTTTAAATTTATAATTCATTTTAATTAATTTTTGTACAAAATATGAGGTCTAGGTCAAGGTTAATTTTTTGGCATATTGTTTGCCATTTGCTGAGAAGACTATCCTTGCTTGACTGCTGTTACTTCTCTGTCAAATTAAGTTGGGCACACTGATGGTTTCCGGAGGAGATGGGGTTTGGAGGTTTGGGTGAAAAAGGTGAAGGAATTAAAAAGAATAGATTGGCAGTTACAAAACAGTTGTGGGGATGCAAAGTATAGAACAGGGGACAGGATCAACACTATTGTAATAACATGTATGGTGCCAGGTGAGTACTGGAAATAGTAGGTGGAACACTTTGTAAAGCATATGATTGTGTAACCACTATGCAGTTTATCTGAATCTAGTACAAAATAATGGTGATGCAAATTATTAATAAAAATTTTAAAATAAAGTAAAATAGAAAACTTTGAAAAACATCAGTGCACTACAAATGAAAAAGAAAGAAAAAAATGAGGAAAACCAGTTCTGACTCAGTGTGTTAGGACACACCAAAATGAGGTATTTTGGATTTCTTGGAAAAGGAGCTCCAGTTGCAGGAGATACTGTCTCAGCATGGCCACTGCAGGAGGAATAATAACAGGAGTTTCTCATTCTAGTTTTACAATGTGTTAAATGGAATGAAGTGCAAGTAAGTGGCCAAAAACCTGCTCATTTCACTATAGTATAATGTTTTGCAAATTCAAGAGCTTATGTTTTGGTGTCAATTACTGTAGAATATTTTACCAGTCACTTAATAAATACTCTCTCAATGTTTCCAACCCAAGTTCTTCCTTCCATGTTGTAAGATTCAGAAGTCTTGAGAGTCAGTGAGAATATGCAAAGTTCTTTTGTAGAGGAAAATAAGGGCTCTGTGGACATGCTCCCTACCCACATTCATGACAAAGTGAGTTGGCCTTCAGGTAGAAATCTAAGTTCAGGTTTTAAAATTATAGAAGAAAAACAACTTTGCTCCTTCATATCTGATGGCTAAAGTTGTTAACAGCACTTGCTAAGGACTACCTTAAAATGTGGATATATGAGAATGGCAGTTTCATGGGATGGTAAGAATTTATTTATCTAGACTTGATAAATTCTCTCCCTTCAATAAATTAGACATTGGTCACATGAAGTACCTAGACCATGATGGCTCAGAGCCAAACAAAAAATGCCTGACCTGAACTATTTGCTATACCTTCCTCTGATTTAATGCTCTGCCCTCAACATTTATAAGATGTATAAAAACTCTTTGTATAAACATGTTTTATTTCTTTGGTATAAATAAAAACATATCATCAAATGTAAGGACTGCCCCTTATACTTAACTCTCCCTGATACAGCTCTTTCTTAACTTATTTCCAAGAAATAATTACCTTTTACAGAGGCATTCTTATGCCTCATATCAGACATGACTAATACTTAGCTCAGTATGTTTCTTTTTTTATCTGAGCTGTCAGGAAATTAAGCCAAAATGTGTGCCCAGCAGTAGTAATGAGGTCATCTGAGAAATCTGGTGACATAAATTCCTTATGCTTCCATAACTTCTCTATTTTTATTCTGTTATTGAATTTAACATAATTTAAAACTATTTCACGTCTAAATCATTTGAAAGTAGATGAGGCTGAAAGAAGAAAATAAATAACATATATATTGAAGAATTATATTAGACATACTATATTTTCATAAGCATAAACTACAGATGGAATGTTTTCTATCAGTTTAAAATTTCCTAAGATAATTCAATTATACATTTCACATCTTCATATAACTATTATTTATCTATCCATTCTTTCAAAAATATTTAATGAGTACCTAAAACAGGCCTACTTAAAGAACATGCTGCTAGGTACTGTGGTGGAAAAATTATAAAGATACTATTCAAATCCTTAAACTAAAAAATCTAGTTGGGAATATGGTAATCTAAACTGTCAGACAAAGGTCTATGGTATTCTAGGAAATGAGGGCATTAATTTTCAGCTCTGTATAGAGTCAATATAGTCTACTCCCCTTGAAGATACATACCTGACACTGGATTTTATCCTCTAGTTAACAGACTATGGTTTTACTGGCTCATGGCTTTATCTTTTCAGTACGTTTTAAAATTATTTTAATGGTAGAGCCATTTAGGCCAAGATCACTACCATTGTTAACCTAAGTTAATAAGTTTTTCTGATTTTCCACAATACTCTAAAAGAAACCTCTGTTGTATGAATCTGTTAGCTAATGTGTATTTTTGTATATTTTATACGTAAATATATGTACATGAAACATTTGTACACACATATATATACAAAGTACATATTATCCTTTTTCTCTTTTTCCTAGATATGCCAAGAAATAAAACTAATAAATAGTTTTTGTACACTTATTTTATCTACCTCAGCATATCTGGAGATTGTCATTTGGCTACGACTTTTGTTTTCAGTATTTACTGTGAATTTTTCTTTTTTCTTTGTCTTTATAAGTTTCCATTAAGAAATGGGGAGATGTTGGGGGCTTCTTTCCAGATGCCATTTCAAATGTCATGTAAATAGCAAGTTCTCTTGCATCTCTTTAATATTTAAGGAAAATTTTTGAATAAGATGAGCATATAAGATTTTAATTTAGGTTCATAGTTGGCATTGCTGGCTTTATTGTGTGTGTACAAAGGATAACTTAGTACCAATCTATTGTATCATAGAAATAAATATTTCAGGGCAAATAAGGGATTATACTATTAAACTCTTTTACATGGTGAATGTGATTAAATGATCCTATTGTGCTGTACTATTATAGTATGGACTGTTAGCTAGTGGTCCAAACTGTAACATTTACCCAAGTTAATAATTTGTCTACATGCAGAGTATGGAGCTGACACATTAGTACTTATCCCTTGACTCCATTAGCTAGTTTTTTGGGTAGTATCAGATGGCATGTCTTCTCTACTTTATATGCATTCATTCTCAAGATAACCCAATCAGGAAGGTGTTATTATCTATATTTTATAGATAATAAAATCTAGACAAAGAAATGAAAATAAGTCTGCCCAGGGTCACACTAATAGAAAATGGCAGAATTAAAAGTAATCCAGCCAGCCTTTCTCCAGGGCCACATTCTCAACCCTTCTTCCCCTGTGCCTGAGCAAACCCAGAGACTAATGGTTGGTGAAACTTGTCTTGGATGCCCAAATATGGCTGATGCCACCATTTATAATGGGAAACAGGGTGAGATTCGTGGATTCCATAAACTAATTATGGAGAAAAAAGCAAATGTTACAATTTGACCTCTTTTTTTTTTTTTTTTTAATATTCACTTTTTTTAAAGATGTTAATTTATTATTTCCAGAGAAAGAGGAAGGAAGAGAAGGAGAGAAACATCAAGATATGATTGCCTTTCACCTGCCTCCAGCTATGGACCTGGCTGGAGACCTGGCTTGCAGCCTGGTTATGTGCCCTGCCTGGGAATTGAACTGGCGACCTTTGGTTCGTAGGTCGGTGCCTTATCCACTGTGCTACCAGCCAGGGTTTTTTCTTTTTCTTTTTTAAAAGACTTTATTCATTATTTTAAGAGAGAAGGGGAAGGAGGAAGGAAGAAAGGGAGAGAAACATCAATGTATGGTTGCCTTTCACCTGGTCTAGCTATAGACCGAGCTGGAGACCTGGCTTGCAACCTGGTTATGTGCACTGGCTGGGGAACCAGCGACCTTTGGGTTCACAGGCCAGCGCCTTAGCCACTGTGCCACCAGCCAGGGCAACCCCTCTTTCTTTTTATTATAAATTTATTATAAATAATTTTGAGATTTGTCAGGTTTGCACTGTTCAAAATTCCTAGAGGTTTTTTTTCTGTTTCATCTTTCCACTTTGAGTCTTCTAAAATACTAACACATTTGACAAATTCAAGCTTTAATTTGTCAGAGAGCTGGAGTCACCACTGTCATTTCCTCTAGCTCATAAATTTTAAAATCTCCATGTGATAAGTCGACATCTTTCCCCATTCCCTGAGATCTACTGGGATAAGGTTGTTGAATCTGGCAGCGTGACAAAGGAGACGATCCTTAAAGGCCATAGCGAGTAACTTTTAAATATAAAATCTATTTTCTTAATCACTTTTTCTCCTCTTTAAAGGTTAGGAAATTGCTTTTGTTGGATTACCTATTTAGTAGTTATAATAAGCTAAGCAAATATTGATTTTCTTTCTAAAATGATATAGTATGTAATACTTCCCAGAGTTTGTATCATTTAATTTACACTCATCTATTTTATAAACCTAAACTTAAAAAAAAGCAAAAACAACTCCCCCCCCCAAAAAAAAAAAACAAACAGAAGTGAAACAAGAGTAAAGTCACTTTTTATAAGATCACATTATCTAATACCATTGGCAAATCTTATAGTGCCTTTTACATGTTTACATATTTCGTATTTCTTTGCAAAATAAAACTTCATGTTACTCAATAGCCATTCACTGACAAATAGTGTGTAACAGGTACTGTGCCTGAGATGGAGCTGAAAGGATGAGGAGGACCCACACTCTATTTCATGTTCTCACAGAAGATACGGGCGAATAAATCTACGATTACAATACCCAGTTGCATGGGCAGAAAAATGGCCTCCCAGAGATATCTGTGCCCTAATCCCCAGATCTTTGAATCCTTTAGGTCACAGGGAAAAGAGGAATGAAGGATGCAAATGGATTAAGGTTTCTCATAAACTGACCTTAAAACAGAGAGATTACCCTGGATTACCCAGATGGACACATGTGATCACAAGGGGCTTTGAAAATGGGAGAGGAGAAGTCAGAAGGAGCTGCTAGTCGCTTGCTGGGCTACACTAAACTTCCTCTCAATCCTTAGTATCAACCAATCTGATCCCCTTTTCTACAATGTGATGACTATGTGAGCAAAAGACCTATCAGCCCAGAACAGGTCCTGCTTGACTCTGTTGGGGCACATGTAGAAAACTATGCTTTTCATGATCAATTGCATGGTGTTGAGAAAGGCTTTCCTGGCCTAGTTCCAGTAGGTATGACCATAATGGCAGGTTTTCCTCATCCTGGATGGTAAAAGGTTAGGTTTGTCTTTCATTTGTTTTTGCCTAAAAATTAAAAAAAAAGCAATAATGAATCTCAGTGTGTTCCTGAGTTGGAAGGCAAATTTATGTGACTTTTCCTTTGACCTTTTACTTTCTACAGAACAGATAGTGTGTCTGATCATAGCACGTGTATCAGTCCAGCAACCCTTTGTCAGCACAGCTGTCTTTTGTACGAGGGCTTCTCTATGGCTATGGGATAGAAAGTGTTAGTGAATCTGGGCTATGTGGGCTGCTGGCTTCGGATAAAACTCTCTGCCAGAGAGTTGACTTGCTGAGTATGAAGGAAAAGGTGAAGTCAAATTGCTCAAAATTGGTGTTCCCCATTGCCTTATATGTTACATGGGTCTCAGTAGCTGTAGTCTGAAGGAATAAACCCAAAATAAGTACAAGCAAGAAAAATGAAAAAAGAAGAGACAATATTAAAACACAGGAGATTTACCTAATGAAATCTAAAACTCCCAGAGAGGTAATAGAAAATAGTACAGACTTAAAGAGGGAGCAAATGTCATGATGAAGAAATAGAGTACAGGAAAAAAATCCTATTAAATGAATAATTGTGAGTGTACTTGAGATGTTTAAAACTCAAAACAATATTAAGAAAAATCCTACTAAGAATATTTCCCAAAAAGCAAAGTGAAGGAAACTAGAAGAGGAAAGATTAGAAAATTAAAGAATCATAGTGGTTCAACATGTGAAAGAAGAAACACCAGACTCACAGAACGTCCTAAAGACTGAGCCAAAGAGAAAAAAAAAAAATCTCTCATAACAGGCATCATTATAACATTTCAGAATATCATGGATTAAAAAAAAAAAAGGTTCTAACAACTCTTTAAAAGTTAAAACAGGTGGCTGAAGGAGTCATAAAAGTAATTTTTTCATTAAACTTTATTTATTTTTAAAAATATGTTTTTAAGAATTTTTTAAAAAGATTTTATTCATTATTTTTAGAGAGAGGAGAAGGGAGAGAGGCAGAGAGGGAGAGAGACACCAATGTATGGCTGCCTTTCACCTGCCTCCAGCTACAGACCTGGCTGGAGACCTGGTTTGCAACCTGGTTACATGCCCTGGCTGGGAATCGAACCAGCAACCTTTGGGTTCACAGACAGGCACCTTATCCACTGTACCACCAGCCAGGCCTAACTAAACTTTAATAATTGGAAAAACACTGTAACAATGTCCTACAATTTTTTTAATTTTATTTTTTCAAATATAGTTAACATTCAATATTATGTTATATTGGCTTTATGTGTACAACATAGTGATCAGATAATTGTATAACTTACAAAGTGACCCCCCACACACACCAAAAAAAATTCTAGCACCCACCAGTCACCATACATAGTTACTACAATATATTTACTATGTTCATTGTGCTGTGCTTAACATTTCTGTGACTGTTTTGTGGTCTTTAATCCCTTTGCCTCTTTTACCTAGGTCCCCAACTTCCCTCCCATGTGGCAATCTCATTTTAATTTTTATATTTATGAGTTTGTTTCTGTTTATACATTTTGGTCTTTAGAGTCCATGTAGATGTGAAGTGATATGGTTTTCATTTTTCTGCATCTGACTTATTTCACTTAGCATAATACCCTCTAAGTCTATTCACACTGTTTCAAATAGTAAGATTTCATTCTTTTTTATGGCTAAGTAATATTCCATTGTGTATATTTAGCACCACATTTTTATCCACTCATCTATTGATGGTACTATAGGCGTGTGTGCATACACACACATACACACACACACATTTGTTCATATATAAGTATTCAAAACAGAATTTTGGAAGTATACAATACAAAATGTTATATATTGCACTATGGAGGGTTAACAAATTTTTCTCTTTGCTTCTCTGCCTATTCTTGTTTTCTACATATATACAACATAACTTGTATAATAAACGTAATAAAATATTGTAAAATGTTCATTTAACAACATCACAAGCCACAAGATGCCTAACCCACTTGAGGACCAGCTGTGACAGCATGGCCTCATATCACCATTAACTAAGCAGCTAAAATAACATACCCTCAACCAAATCTAGAGGCTAAACTCTTTTTACTAATTCTTCTTAAGACATGCTTAAGTGCCTGATACTGAATTTAACTCTTTGTTATAATCAAAATTACCTACTGAAGTTATAATACCACATGTATTGTTTGGGCTTAGAGGTACCAAACAGTTATAGACAACACACTTGGAAATGCCCAAAAGTATTCCCTGTTCATATTCATTTTCTCTGTCAAGACTAAATCTGTTTTCTCTAAGCTCTCTTTTTTGCCTTCATGTTCAGTCATTTTAGTCATTTGGCTCCTTTTTCTTGTTCTTCCTTATTCTCTTCACATATTTTCTCATATATGGAACTAACTGCTATCTCTTGAGACCTAAACAAACTGGTTAGTGTAATCATGAAAATTCCCTTATAGTCTTCCTGATGAATCAATCTGCTTCTAACACTATTTTTAATGGCTCAGATTCAATTCACCATGCACTAATAGAGAGATTGTTTACCTAATGGACTGAAACATAATAAAAAAATTTTTTGTCACTTCATTTGATCTACAAGTAAGCTTTTATTTTCAGCTTTCACATATATGTATTATTTTTTTTAAATCTTGCTTGTAATAATACAAACCTGGTTATGACTAGCTGGTGTGTCAAATCCTGTTACAATAAACTATTGCAGCTCATAACATATGTTTTTAGATAATTAACCAGGAGCAAGCATTTGCCAAATGGTTTGTATTATTGCTCAATAAAATTAAGTGTTTGAATGTATATATATATATATATATATATATATATATATATATCCCAGTTAAATACCCCAATTAAAGGGCAGGGAACACTACTATAAACTATGTTTTGGCCCTGGCTGGTGGCACAGTGGATAAGGCCCCAGCCTGTAAACCCAAAGGTCACTGGTTTGATTCCAAGCCAGGGCACATAACCAGGTTGCAAGCCAGGTCTCCAGCCAGGTCCATAGCTGGAGGCAGGTGAAAGGCAACCATACATTAATGTCTCTCTCCCTCTCTGCCTCTCTCCCTTCCCCTCTTTTTAAAATTAATAAATCAAAAACCTTTAAAAAATAAAATAAACTATGTTTAATTAAGAATCAATGTCATATAAAAATATAACAGATGTATTTTCACAATTCACTGAAGCATATATTCTGATAGATACAAACAACATCATATAAAAATATAATATTCCTGAAAAGGCAGAGTGAGATGTATCAAAAGAATGTAGCAGCCTCTATTGTCATCCATGTAGAGCAGCTGTGTCTTCAGCACCCCAGCTGCCTTTGGGAATCAATCCAACTCTGGGACCAGGCACACCCGGTGATCTTCGAACAGATGCAGCACGACTTCCACGTACTCACTGCACTGAAACACAGACAGTAGCACTTAAACCTAAATGGAGTGGGAGTCTACGTGAGGAGAAACACATTAAACAGGCAAAACAGAAATGGTTATCAGGCACCTTTTAGGAAGGCAGTCTTCCAGTAGCCTACAGAGTAAATAAAAATAGCAGGCCCAGCATCTTTCTCTTTTTGGTTTCATTGAAGTAGCTGCTGCTTCTCTTCTACTATACCATTAGAAACTCAATCAAATATGTATTAAGCAACTGATGTGTGTAATATCACAAGTAGAGGAGGTTAGCTTTCCTATGTTAAATTTTATCTGAGAGGAACTTAAGTGGTTTGAGGAGAGGGGAATACAAATAACATGAATAGTAAAATAAATCTAAGATAGACTACTAAAAGCTCCAAACAGACAGACTAGATCTATAGTTTTACCTCATTCTCAGAAACCAGAATTCAAAGCTATTCATTTTCTCCTGCTCTATCATTGATTCTCAGAATTACCTACAGCATATAATAACCTTTCTACTTCAGTATTTTTATGCAGAAAATTAGGATCATATATTTTATTACTTTGAGTTCATCACTAAAGTGGTGAGAGGACTGATTAATTTAGTCATACACATTAAAGAAATTTTGTAAAAGTCCTTTTGAAATTTTGCCAGTAACCATCCTTCTTATCTTTGATAATCAGTTGTTGCTTTTCAAATGGTTGTAAAATATTTTTTAATTTATTTCATTTATTGATTGATACACAAAACTTCTGTAGAAAGATCTTGAATGCCACTTGATGAATTCAATGCTAATTTCTACAAACAACAAATTTACTTAAATGAGTATATTTATTTTTATTACAATATTATGTAAATTTTAGCAACTACAAATCAAACATTCTGGAAATTAGGTCTGATAGATTCAACACATTAGTGAGTGTAATGCATTGTTCAGCATATTTCTGCAGAAGGCTAATCTTTTCCTAGTCTCTCACATAGTCACAAAGCTAATGCTAAAATGAACGGGCAATTTTCTCAGGCTTTCCCAATGGAGCAATGAGTATCACATAGCAACATCTGCCAAGGAGAACACTACACAGCCAGCTTCAGTTTTCCCCTCTTGTAAAGATCATTTCATTCAATTGCAGGAATTGTATGCAACATCAATACCATTTTTTAAAAGATTTTATTTATTATTTCCAGACAGAGGGGAAGGGAGAGAGGGAGAAAGACATCGATGTATGGTCACTTTTTACCTGCCTCCAGCCACAGACCTGGCTGGAGACCTGGCTTGCAACCTAGTTATGTGCCCTGGCTGGGGAATCGAACCAGCAACCTTTGGGTTCACAGGCGAGCACCAATCCACTGTGCTACCAGCCAGGGCATCATCAATACCATTTTAAACATATGTTACTCTGCATGTCTGTGGCTATTTTATTGGGTTCAATAACCATCATCACACCTTAAATTTTACATTTCTAAAGAATTTTCAAATACTGTTTATAACCCTGTAGGGCAAAAATTATCCCATTTTACTTATGGAGAAGTTGATATTTAAGGAAGGTGGATCTTTTGATCAAGGTCATAAGGCTCACCTTATGTAGAATCGCTATCAGTTTCATTACTCAGTTCACTTTTTATTATACCTTGCCATAGCTCATATATATGTGAACAAAAATAAAGAATAATAGAAGCACACCATTGTGCACTAACATGCTATTTTATAATCTACTAACATGCTATTTTATAATGTGTATTGTGGAAGGAAGCACTATGTCTATTGATTGCTCTAATTTCTGTGTAATCATAGCGCAGTTTGTTTGTTTGTTTTATTTCTATCTTATAAAATGATGGCGGTTTGAAACTGTTGCAAATTGCTAATGTTCCTGGATACATTTGGCAGCAGCCTCAGGCATGCAAAGCCACAACAAGCAAATTAAATCCTTATAGTAGTTTATCTGTAAGAGCTTACAATATAACTAACAAAGACATTATGGACCCCAAACAATTTAAAGAGAAATATAAGTTATTATACGCGTGTATATAAAAGAGACCACAGTTTAGAGCATTTAGCATAAAAACAATAATCAGGTGAGCCAACCTTTGCAATAGGTGAAATACATGAACTTTGAAGTAAAACACAAACAACAACAATGATAAAACACTTAACTTTGGCCCTGGCCAGTGTGGCTCAGTGAATTAAGTGCCGGCCTGCGAACAAAGGGATCCAGGTTCGATTCCTGGTCAGGGCACATGCCTGGGTTGTGGGCCAGAGGCAACCACACATTGATGTTTCTCATCCTCTCTATCTCCCTCCCTTCTCTTCTCTCTAAAAAATGAATAAATAAAATCTTTAAGAAAAAAAAATGAAAAAAAAACACTTAACTTTGAAAGATTTTAAATGCTTATTTGGTGTGGAGGGGGAAAAAGCTTGGTAATCTGGCCAGAAGGGCCCTTTTTCCTTCATTCATCTTGGTCTATGCAACCCATAACCCTACCCAAGGCCAACTGTACTGCCTATTTGGCATTTTCTATCTCATGGGTACAATCTCCCGGCAATGAGCCATGCATAAGGTAATAACTGGGGAAATAACACAAAAATAAAACTGTTAAGAAAAAAATTATTCATGACACTTGTTAAACATAATGAGGCAGACTTTATTCAGGGGGACAATCGTGATAGGTACATGGGCAATAAGATAGAGTTTTATGGCAGATGTTGGGCTAACCTCTGAATAGGCCCAAAGAAAGAAAAAGAAATTTATAGTCAAAAAGCAGAAGGGAAGGTGTAAGTGGATAGAAAGTTACTAAGAGGGAGCATCAAGAATTGGGGATGATACTGGCTGGACTATCATAACAGGACTTTTCCTGAAGGCAAGGCAAGGTAATGAGACATCACCTGGAGTATGGTGAAGGGTGATGAACACAATTAGATAGCCAGGTTGGGAAGTTCTGGCTAAACTGACCTAGGTCGATGCTTGTTAAAATTAGACAATGCAGAGACCCAGAAGTTAGGGTCTAGTTGAGAAGAGAGTTCAGAGAAACCTGAGTAGAGTTTGGTCAGGAAAAGAAGTTTTGTCAACACACACACACACACACACACACACACACACACACAGCAGGCCTCCATTCATTCAGTTCACAGAAAAATTCTAATATCATCAAGTGCCAATGCTTCTACTTTGTCACATTCAATGTCCCCATCCCACCTCTATACCTGTTTGCATTTTTTTTTCATGCATTAATTTTGTTCAAGGGAGCTTCACTGACCCTCCCAGGCTAGATAACAAAGCCCTTTTAAGTACTTTTATCATCCCCATATCTGTATTTTACAGCATTCTATAATCATGCAATTATAGATAGTAATTATATGCCAATGTGATTCTTTAATAAATATCTCCCAATAGTTCAATAACATTGCTGAGTTTCCATAAACTGTAAGCTCCATGAGAGACAATGAAAGGTATTTTTGGTTCAATGCTGGATTCCTTGAACAGAATTAACCAAAAAATAACTGTTGAATAATTGAGCCTTTTCAAAAAATGATTCTCAAATTAAGAGAGGACTGGAAATATGAAGTAGAGGTAAGAGCAATTAAAGCAGAATGACCAAGAAAACTAGATTCATTCACCCATTCATATTTGTAAAACTCGACACAATGGCTAGTATACAGGTTTTAAATCTAAAAAAATTTAATGATTAAATCCTTTACTTCTTTTGCCATATATTTATTTATTTACACAGCTTGGAGCATAAATTTCCTATTTGCTTGTTTACAAACATTGACAGTTGCTGTATATGAATGAGTTTACTTGTGACATATGGTGTTTAGCCCTCAGTTAGACATGAGACCTGCACTATGACCTTGCTTCACCAAAAACCATGACCAGAGCTCTTCATGAAAATACGGTCCCAAGAAGAATAGCAAGAACTCAACTATAGGTAAGAATGAAAATGATCAATCATAAAGTAGTGCAAAACCCTTAAGAAGCCTAAACAAAAGAACAACTAAGGAAAAAGTAAGTAGGGGTTATTTTGTAAATTAAGGGAGAGGTAACTTGGGTAACATAGATCATAAATGTGGCTTGAGAGAGTTGTACAAATAAGTTTAAGTCTGAAAATATTTAACTAATAAGTTACCTTATTAGTTATATAAAACTAAACAAAGTTTTAGGTTATTTCATATGCATGCTCAATTAGAATCTTCTTTGCCCAAAACGTTAGTGTAAATTTGTTTAATACTGGTAGAAATTTTTCTCTGTAGAGGATCCAAATATGCTTCCTCAAAATATGCCACTCTGGCATAATGATTATTTTGAGCTGAAGGAAATGAAGGAACAGCAAATATAAGAGGAACGTTCTGTCCTCTCAATTTCTGCCTAAATGCAGAAAATAAATTTACCCCAGTGAATGTGATCACCTCCCTCTCTTCCATTCCAGCAAGAGGACAATGATTCTTTAACACTGAAAGCCACTCAACTCTTATCAGTAAAGATGGCACCAACTTAAGTCTGCATAACCCACCTCACCATACAACCCTTATCTTCCATTATTTTTCTTCATATATTTATTTACCTTTCCACAATTTAATGTCTCTTTAAGCCCAAACCCCTCTTCTTTTCTCTTGCCAACTCTTCACCAATTGTTGCCCTATGTTAAAAACAGTATATAAATCTCTCAATGAGCCTAATCATTTCTATGGGTTTTCACTGCTTTGTGAGTGCATATATATGCATAATAAACCTTTCTCCTGTTAATCTATCTTTTCCCGTTTTAATTATTACATCTCAGCTACTGAATCTATGAGAGTAGAGGAAAAATCTTTTTCAACCCCATTCCTCCCATCTCTAGTTTTCCAACAAATGAAATAGGTGCATTGTAAATTGCCATCAAGTGGTGCAATTTAAATAATTTTAGATAATGTTGTTTAGAAAACATTTTGAGAAGCGGTATGCCATTCAATATATAATTCACTCATTGAAAATATATTTATTAGGTTCCCATTTTATATATACCTTTGACTATGATAAAAGTTTGACTATGATAGGCACAGTAATTCTCTTCATAGATGTCATATTCTAGCAGGGAGGAGTGGGAATCAAGCAAAAAATTACAAATTTAATCATTTCATAACAATAGTACTAATGGTATGGAATGGTATGGAAGATAGGTAGAGGATATAGGTATAAATGACCCATGGGCTTTGACAACAGACTATGGGAGGAGGGCGGTGGGTGGGGAATGGGAGAGCCAAGGGGAAAAATTGGGACAACTATAACAGAACAACAAAAACAAATAAAATAAGATAAAATGAAGCTGAAATAAAAAATAAATAAATAAAACTATATTGCTAAGAGACCTGACCCAGGCAAGCAGGAGGAGATGACCCATAGAGAAGAGACACATTTAGAGGGTTATAATTTAGCTGAGGGATCAAGAATGAGTAGAAATTGACTAACATTATTTTTAAACACCCAGCTGAAAAATCCCTTTTCTTTATTTGATAAATTCACCATTTAATGAGTATTGGTAGGGGCAGAGTCCAAGAAGTTAAAAATATCAGATATTCATTTGCCCAGCATTCCTTGCAGTTCAAGTACAGCCGCACTTGTGTAGGCTCCATCTTAAAGACCAATACATGTGAAAGACTGAACAAGTGATTAGGAACAAGTGATTCAAAATGAATGGGAAATGGAGATGCTTTTGTGGTTGTCAGCTGATGCAGCAATAATGAGTTGCTTGGGCAACGGGCTTGGCAGGATAAACAGCCCCATAGGGGCTTGGCGTTGAGGATCATGGGATCTGCACAACCATGGGTCTGAAGTGATTCAGGATGTGGTTCCTGGCTTTATGGCCACACGTTTTTGCTCTCTAGAGCACACCGAATAATTCTGTGAGAATCCTCATATCTTTTAATATATCTTCTCCTTCAATCAGTCCAAGTTGTGTTTTGTCACAACCAAGTGAAGGAACGAGAGGGAGAACAAGAGATCCTTGGTGGGGGTGACAGTGGATGTGACCAGCCGGAGTCGCTGAGAGGGAGAACGCGGTGACAGACAAGGCCGGCGAGGTGAGCAGGGACCGCAGAGACAGGGCATGGAGGCCATGAAAAGAACTCTTTACTTCATCCGAACAGGAATAAGAAGTCAGTAAGGAGTTTTAAGCAAGCAGGAGACATTATCAAATTTGCATTTTTAAAGGTCACTCAGTGATTGGAGACTTTATGCCAGAAATTACAGTAGCTCAACAAGAATGCGGCTGCAGAAATGCAGAGGAAAAGCTGGCTTTTTGAAATTCTGCAAAGTAAAATAACATTTGGCAAGAGGTCAGATATGTACAAGTAAAGCATTTTATTTACACAACAAGTTGTTACTTGTGTGGTAAAGTGGATGACAGATGGAGTAATTATAATTTCCTTGCATTCTCGGGCAGGTCAGATTTGCATATGTCCTCCTAGACCAGGCATAGTGAATAGAAGCTCACGGTTACCACACAGACTTGACATTTCCCCGTTCTCTTGATCTGGGTGATTAAGTTCTGCACTTCACATTGTTGTTCTTCAGTAGTTTATAACGTTAAGTCATCTCTTTAATAGCAACATAACCCTTTTTTCATGCATTTTGAAAAGAAATGAAAGCATAAATTTGTTCTAGAAAGGTACAAAAGAAATTCAGAAGCTAGATAAATTGAAAAATCGAGAATTTGGTTAATTCTTGATGTGTCTCAACAGTAAAATCCAATGATTATTAATAAAAGGAGGCAGATTATTTGTTCTATCAAGTAAAATAAGCAAAATAAAACAAAGCAAAATATTCTAATAGTTAAAGCTCTTTTTACTGTCTTCTACAGATAATGCTGCAGAACTCTGTTTCCTAGCTGTATGGATATTCATGACTGTCAATGGAATCCCATGCTTCATTATGCTCTGTCACCGAGGGTTTTGTTTTTTTGTTTTTTTTAAATTTAACTAAGTCCCTCCTCTTTGTTGCCACAGATCCCCAAACACAACTCTGAGATACATACACCTGCATAGGACATGATGTTGGTTTAATTTTTTGAGTGTAGAAATCACAATTCCTTTAAAATGAAATGTAGCTTCTCCCACACTCATGGATTCAACAGCCTTAAACATTGTACTGAATGGTTCAGGTCTCCACACGTGGCCCACATACATTTCTGGTGGTAATGTTAGTTGGTAGAGTCACTATGGAAAACAGCATAGTGATTTCTCAAAAAATAAAAACAAAAACAAAAACAAGAAAAGGGTTACCATATGATCTATGATTGGGTATCTACCCGAAAAATTTGAAAACATTTATTTGGAAAGATATATGCACCCCCATGTTCATTACAGAATTATTCACAGTGGCCAAGACATAGAGACTACCAAAGTGTCCTTTGATAAATGGATGGATAAAGACATGATACATATATATGTATATGTATATATGTGTATATATATATATATATGTGTGTGTGTGTGTGTGTGTGTGTGTGTGTATAATGGAATACTACTCAGCCATAAGATGTAATACCTCCAATTGTGTCACATGGATGAATCTTGAAAATATTATAAGTGAAATAAATCAGATGGAAAAAATCAAGAACCATATGATTTCACTTATATGTGGGATACAAAACTGAAAGCAGCAGATGAATACACAACACAACACAAACAAAAACTAATAGACACATGGGGAAAAAATTGGGACAACTGTAAGAGAACAACAATTTAAAATTTTTTTAATAAAATATAAAAGTTCCCCTTGGAAAAATAAACTCATAGACACAGGCAACAATATGGTGGTTACTAGAGGGAAAGTGAGGAGGGGGAGGAAGTAGTGGAGGGTAAAGGGGGTCAAATATATGATGACCGAAGGAAATTTGACTTGAGTTGTTAACACGTAATGCAATATACAAGTGATATATTACAGAATTGTACAATTGAAGATTGTGTAATTTTATGAACCAACATCACCCCAATAAATTAAATTTAAATCATATTTTAATTTAAAAAAGAAACATTTTGAACAATTGCAGAATGTCCATGTTTTAAACGACTTAGTTTTATCATAAATACCAGTGAGTATATAGCACATAGATCTCACATTTAATGAAAACAGCACTTTGAAATTTTCTAAATTTGCATTAAAAGTGCTTGCCCAATACATACAAAATAATAGAATAAAAGCCAAATACAGTTGGAAGTTGTTTATCATTAAAGTTAATTACCAGGCGTGGCGTAGGTATAGAGTTAAAAACCAAAACAAAAAATAAATGATTTCCATTTACCAAGGCAGGCAGTGTCATAGGCATTTATGTATGTTATTTCTAGATTTTGTGATAGCTTTGCAAATCTTTAGAGATGAGGATACTGGTGCTCAAGGAAGTAAAGTGATCTGCCTAAGGACAGAACCACCATGCCAGGCTTCAGGCAAAAATGACTTATTTAACACCACTACTGCTCATAGAGTGTCCTAAGACCATTTTTTTTTTTTTTCATACTTCAAATGCCTAGGTATCATTTTAAAATGTTTGCTAAGTTGAATCGAGGGTGGACAGATGCTCAACTTTATGAGATATGTCAGCCAAAGCAGCCACTTTGCTTCTTTTTCCACCTTTCCCCCGTGGAACAAGTAAAACTATTCCAAGGGTATCAAGCTATGACCAATTTTGTTTTGATTTTGTGTTAAATTTTTGTAAGAAATATAGGAAACTTACTAGATCTTCAACATCCATACCATAATGGCTCCTGCATTGGCCAACTTCTTAACCTAGACATTCTACCTAATACAAATAATTCTTTAACCCAGCATGGAATTATGATTTTCCAGGAGCAATCCGTTTAGACAATTAGAAGCAACTTCTTCAAGATTTTTTTCTCATAGTACATGCTGCCATATGGCAACAAGAATCTGCCCAGCAGAGCATATGGAAAACTTGCCGTGCATTGGAAAACATTAAAGAAAAAAATATGGAAACAAGACATCCTGCCTTTGCTCATACTACTGCATAAGAAAATTACCTGCCTCTCATGCCAAAGTGTTATTAGTTAGCATATCTCTAATGTGTGATTTCTAGCTTATGTTGAAGCCTGGCTTACCAAGCATTACTTTGCCTCTGTTAGTCCCCGTCTGAATCCCAGTTGGATAAAAATGTGTTTGTTTTTTTTCTAAGCAGTGGTCTGGCATGACTAATTCAGAATATTCTCTGTCTCCTACCTTGAAAAGTCTTTTTATTCTTTTAAGATTTTGTTTTTTATTATTTTTAGACAGAGGGGTAGGGAGAGAGGCAGAGAGGAAAAGAAACATCCATGTATGGTTGCCTTTCACCTGCCTCCAGCTACAGACCTGGCTAGAGATCTGGCTTGCAACCTGGTTATGTGCCCTGGCTGGGAATCGAACCAGCGACCTTTCAGTTTGCAGGCTGGCACCTTATCCACTGTGCCACCAGCCAGGGCTGAAAAGGCTCTTTATTCTTATTTGCTACATTCAAGAATTTATCTCTTACTTGGAAAACTGCAATAACCGTCACTGTCTTCTTTCACCTAAACCTAGAGTTGCTTCCCACCTATCTAACTTCCAACTGCTGCTGGAGTTAACATTTCTAGAAATCAGATTTAAGTCACTTCTGTAGTTCAAAAAATCTGTTGATTTCACAGATGGGGAAGAATGAGACCTAAACTTCCCGGCTTAACATCAGGGGCTTCACAGTCTGATGTCAGTGCATCTCATTTTCATGAATGCTACGCTGAAGCCATACCATTTTTCCTCACCTTTTCCTCAAACATATCACCTCATTTATATCTCCATGTCTCTTTAAATTAATCCTCCTTCCCCACCATCTTTACCTGCAAACCTCAACTCAAATGCCAGTGTCTCCTCCAAAAAGGATTAGTTTTCAGGGTGTTATCTGTTTCCCTCTCCATGAACAAATCCAGGAGGCAGAGGCAAGTTTTATAACATCCTACACTTAAAAGATACTTAATAAATCATTGCTGGGTAAATAAATGAATTAATTTTTGGTGTATTATTTTAGGGTGTTCATGTAATATTTTCAACATACAGAGTTCTTTAAAGAAGACTTTGGAAACCACAGCAGAAGCTTGTTTGGGAAGAAAACAACAAAGATATAGGGAAAAAGGGTTACGTGTGTGCAATGTTACATAATAATTTGTCACAAATAAGCTTAATTTTTTAGAAGGATTCCTATAATGGTTTAATGTCAAACCACTCTCAGCAGACCTAGGTTTAGGTAGTTGTGACTGGAAACAAAGTCTCTTTCTAGATTCTCTAATATTATTACATATTTTCTCATTGTCCTTTTATTTAATACAACAGTAGTCCTTGTAAGTTGGCTGCTACAGATTGTTAGAATCCTTCTGAATTTCAGATTCAACTTCAAACTTATGTATTAAAGCTTACTACCTGGCTGGTGGCACAGTGGGTAAGGCACTGGCCTGTGAACCCAAAGGTTGCTGGTTCGGTTCCCCGTCCAGGACACAAAACCAGGCTGCAAGCCAGGTCTCCAGCCAGGTCTATAGCTGGAGGCAGGTGAAAGGCAACCACACATTGATGTTTCTCTCCCTCTCTGCCTCTGTCCCTACCCCTCTCTCTAAAAATAATAAATAAAATCTTTAAAAAAAAAATGTTTACTATGTATCCTACCTACACTGTGCTTTCCTTACTCCCTTTACATATGCATTTATTTTGAAGGGGATATTTTTGTCCTTACTACTAGTAAAACTTTTTATCCACCATCCCCGCTCTTATTCTGTTGTTTCTACTGTGTTGCTTCTGCAACACTGTCTCATTTACCACCCTCTTGTGTGGCATAGCCTTATGTTGGAAATAGTTTCTCTCAAACTGCCTCCTCCCTGCTTTTGTCCACAAGAACTTGCAAAGCTAAATCCTTTCGTCTTGAGGCCATTTTCTGCCAATATTAGTCTTAAACCTCTTAATCCTCTAGAAACTTGAGCATTGCCGCATCCCCACAGGGTTCACGATGTTATTGATAATTTTATCCCTTTTTGTCTTGCTAACAACTCTGGCTGCCGTGGCTCATCTTGTCCCTCACCAGCGGTGTGGCTCACAGTCCTTATATCCTGTCCCACAGGCAGCAGCCACATCTCAAACATCAAAGGCTTAATAAAATTATTAGATAAACCTCAAAGCCCTTTCTAAATCCTTGAAATTCCCCCTTCATTTATACTAATTTCCTTTAATATATAAAATGCATATATATCTATTAAGTTTCTAATTTTCTTAGCCCCTTTTCAGATGATCAACATTATAATCAGTTTTTAATAATTGATGAAAGTCACTGTCCTAAAGGAAGAAATTATAAACACCTCCTACATGTATTATGCATCTGTGTGAATCTTGAGAATGAGAAATATATTGAGTCACATGTAAAGGAAAGGAAAAAAAAATAAATAACACCAGTGCTACACCAACCTTGAGGTTGCTAAACAGTTATCACAATAAATGAGTGCCATGGTCTTCTTTGTCTACTCAATACAAGTCTCTGGCAGGGCTGAAAACAGATGCTCATGATTTATATTTAGACATTCCACTGCTGTTCCAGGTACATTCTTTATTTTGAGCAAAATAGCATATAAGTAAGTTTTATCTAAATTCAATACATTTGACAAATATCTGCAGCCCACCATTTGTGACTGTAAGTATTTTCCTAAGGTTTGCTTATTATAACATGATGATTTGGAATTTCATTTTCCCGGAGAACTAATAGGGAAAGCTTGTCTCCACCTGACAAAAGTCCATTTTAGTACAGTGGATCTAAAACTACTAGTAGTAGCATTAGTTTGATTCCATAAAGCCCTGTTCCTTTTTTTTTTTTTTTTCATGGCAGCATATAGATCAGGTTATGATTTAGGTGACAGAATAAATCTCCCTCTTCTACAGCACAGGCAGCCAACAGGTTGCCTGGGCTGCACAGCATATGGCCTCTCAGCATGTACTGAACAGAAGGGAACCCTATAGATTAAGCATTCCCCAGGAGTCATAAATTAAGGAACAAATGCTTGGAGACAAGGCTTTTTTGATATTGCCATTTTTCTCCTGAAGACAGATCACTCATCCATATGTGTAAGGAAAGATAAGAGAAGTTTGTCGATTTGTCATTTCAAGCCAGTGTATTTTTAAATATTCATAAAATCAAATTAAAGTTCCTAATCCATACAATTCAATGTTGGAAATAGATAGAGGATGATTGATAGGTAGGTAGATAGATGATAGATAGATAGATGATAGATATAGATAGATAGATACTTATAGATAAATAACTGATAGATGATAAATAGATGACTGATGATAGCTGATAGATGATAGAAAGACAGATAGACAAGAAAAAAAGAGCCACAGGTCAAGTAATTGTCTTTTCTTCCACCTTTATGTCTGTAGGCCCTAACTTGATTTTCAAAGTTCAACTCAACTTGTAGCTCCCATCAAATTAGAAGTGTATCTCTATAGAGGTTTGTCCTAAAAGTGCAAACCTCTATATTGCGCAAACCATTTATATTGAAATTGGTTCTACTTTTGGGACATACCTTGTATGATATTAGTTATTTGTGTGCATGATCTATGATCCTTGTGTGTAAATTTTTACAGACAGGGTTTATGTATGGCTAATTTTGACAAACACCAATCAATAAATATTTATGAGAAGAAAGATCATCTGGAAAATATAAACAGATCAAGTTGTGTTTTGTTTTTAAATACTGGAGTGTAACAGAAACATGGTATAAGGATTTTCTACCCATATAGCACTCTTCAGAGTACAGATAAATCGTTATTACAGTTGAAGTTTTAAAAATAAAATTCTAGCCCTGGCTGGTAGTAGCACAGTGGATAAGGTGCCAGCCTGTGAACCCAAAGGTCGCTGGTTTGATTCCCAGCACGGGCACATAGCCAGGTTGCAAGCCAGGTCTCCAGCCAGATCTGTAGCTGGAGGCAGGTGAAAGGCAACCATACATTGATGTTTCTCTCCCTCTCTTCCACTCTTCCCCTCTCTCTCTAAAAATAATAATTAAAATCTTTAAAAAATAAAAATAAATTTAAAACATTTTAAAATAAATAAAATTTTACTGTATAAGGACAAACAAGTTCTAAAGTAGTAATTTAAATCTCCAGAGATGCTTTGATTTGTCAAAATTTCTCTAAGAAATATAGAGTTTTTATGTTTGCTTAACTTTGCAATTATAAAAAAAAGGATAATAAATCTCCAACAGTTTTAAAGAGAATTGGAAAAAACAAAAACAAAATAAAAAGTTTCCTCAGCCAGTATGTGTAGAAACTGCACTTATTACTTCTTTGCTGTATCTAGCATTAAATGTAAAAATCACAAAGGGATAGGAGGTAATAACTCAATGTTAGGCCCCTGACTCATAAAGAAACTGGACTGCAACCATTGGAACCACAATGGAACATGAGATATGATCTCATAACAAAATGCAATATAAAGTCACAATTCGACTTGTTTTTTTGTAAAAATAAAAGCATCAGGGTTATTTCCTCCACATAAAAATATAAGAGCAAAGAAATTCTATAAATGTTAGGTCAGTATATGTGTTTTAGCATTATCAAGTCACACATTGACCACCATCAACTCCTTACCTAGATACAGACACACACTAAACTAATGAGCACAAATAATACAAAGGACAGCGTTCATAATGAGGAAATATATTGATAAAATACACAAACCTTTTGGATGAGAAAATTTATTCAACTTGTTCTCAACCTAGGCCATTCAGAACTTGATTATCCAATTTGGGAATTACCCAAGAAACTCCCTCCTTATTTTCTTTGGCACTTTTATCATAAATCAAAAAAGGGAAGGAGAGTGAGAAAAGGAAGTAATTCCACTTAGTTTCTTTGCAGCAATTTTGTTAAATACTGTTGGAGGGGGAAATTGAAACTTGTAATTAAATTAGTGTTTTTGATTACCAGTGGATTTCATTTTTCTGACTCTGAACTCAATTATCATGGATAATTGAGATCCATCTATAGGGCATTAAGAAAAATGCTTCTCATCAGAGTCAATTTGGAGGAGGAAAGAAAATGAAAGAAATTGAAAGTCAGACAATCTATCTCCAGTCATCTCTCCCTCCCACTGCTGGCCCAGCCCCAGCATCTTTACTTTAAAGGGCTGCATGGAGCTTCCTCCTGTACAGAAAGTGAGAAATAGAGCATGATAAATATCACCTGCACACCTCATATTGTGGGTTACCATAGTAGCAAAGCTCTTCAGGTGTACTGATGTCATGTGTTTGGAATTGGAATTAACCTAAAGAACCTAATGCTGTTTCTCTCAGATTGAAAAAGAAAAAAAAAAAAAAAAACACTTGCAAGCTTGCCAATATATATATCTACAAGACTCAGCTTAGTAGGGAAGTGTTTAGATTGTTTGCTATGAAAACAATTGACAGAAAAACTTGTGCACTTACAACCCTCCTACTAAAAGATCTGTGAGCATTCAGTTAGTTGACGAGACTCTAAAACTGTCAAGAAAACAACTTTACGACCATAATCCCTGTGTTACTGAGAAATCCTGCAATGCTTTCTTCAAGGACATCGTTTTCTCAGATGTTCTGTGAACCATCCCACTCTGGTAATTAACTGCTGCTGAGTAAGTTCTTTGCATTTTATTCAAGGATATCCCCATAAAACCCAACCAAGATGACTAAGACAGATTATTTCTCATCAGTATGTTTTGAAAGTAATGCAAAACAAATTCCACTTACCCCCCAATTTTTTTTCTAGGGAAATTATACCTAAATCTAGAAGTTACTGTGGCATCTCCAAGGTCATATGACATTTTGTAGAATAAGAAGTTGTTTTTCCATAAAAGGATACAGTAGGTTTTGGTTTCTCTGGCATTTATTTTAAAAGGTCTCTCTTGTTGGTGACATTACCCTGAAATATGTTTATAATGGTAACATGACTCACTTCAAGAATTTCAGGGGTTTTTGTTGCAAAACAATCTAAATGTTTTTAAAGACCATTTTATTCTAATTCTTAAAATAGAAGGAGGATTGTATGGTTTATAACATAACAAGAATAACTGACTGGCCAAACTATTTAATTTCCAGCCATGCTAGATAATATGATTTACTGAAATTAATTACCTTGCCATAACATAATCATTATGATTTGGACCTGTTTGAAAATTTATTAAATGCTTTTAATATGTTTGCTTTACTATGCTAGAACATCTATTTGATAAGTTGGAGTTCTGTTGGTAATATTTAATTTCCTTTCTTCTATTTATCCTTCTTTCGTCCCTCCTTTCTCCACTCTTGTCCTATATTTTGCCTTTCATTTACATGTTCAAATTAAAAATTCAATTAAGAGTCTATTTGACAAGGTCTGGTAAAGTTAAGATACAACAAGAACAAAGAATGGAATCTGTCCTTAAATTAGAAGTGTCCATTCCCTAATCCCTATGCCCTGTAAATGTGTTAGAAATGTGGTGACATCACCAAAATGGAAGTGTAGGACTGTTATTGTTGTAGAGTCTTTTAGTTTGCTTACTACTGCCTTTAACAAGGATTCACAAAGTGTAGTCCATGAAATATCAATTGTAATATCAGCATCACCCATAAATTAGAAATGTGACTTTTCAGGTTTCAGAGATCCTCCCAGACCTACTATATCAGAAGCTCTGGGGCTGGGACCTGCCATTCCGGTTTAAACAAGCCCCCCGGGGCACTTCACAAGCATATTCAAGTTCAATATCATTGCTGTCATACCTCCCCCATTCCTACTCCTTGAGGACACCTCAAGCAGAGCTCATGAGTTTCTCTATAATTCAATTTCCCTATTTATGTTAAATATTTATGTTAAAATATTTTAAAGTTCACCTACAAAATTTGACTTCGCAGGCCTAAATCATGATGTAGTAACTGGGGAAGAGGAAAATTTTCCATTTTTTTCACTCTGTTACTTGTGGATCTTTTTCTTCTCTGAAACCTGAAGACCTGAGAGAAGAGTTGGGGGAAAGGCAAAACCGTCTCTTAAAAGATTAGTACTGTTATAACCCAGCCATTAGGGTCTTCCATGAAGCAAGCACTCACATGTGTAACTATGGCCAAATTGCTCAAAACATCAGTAACTGTTCCTTCATCTTAAAAATGAGAGGAACACCATCTCCTTCATAAGGATTGTTTGAATGAGCCCAAGAGTTGATACTTGTAAAGGCCGTAGAACATGTCTGACATGTAGCAAGTCTTTAGTAATCTAACACAAATGAAGCCAAATATGAAAACCTCAGTATGACACAATAAAAATGATTTGTACTAAAGAATGCTAAAGAGATAACTGAAGGAAAAAAATGTAAAGATTAGTGACCAGGAGAGTAAGAAGCAGAAGGAGAAGTGATTATTTGAAACATGTGAAATTGTAGTTTTTGTAGCTCAAATATTGGTGATTTCTTATGGATCAACCATGTAGAAGAACATTAAATGAAAGACTAATAAGAATGACAATCACATTTATGTAGAAGTAATGCACCTGAGTCAGATAAAGAGGTAACACCTGAATTGGAAGAGCTATTCAGAGAAAGAATAAAGGAATTTTAAAACACCTTAAATCCAATAAACCAAATAAGAGAGAAAATGGTGAATTGAACTCATCTTTTTTAAAAATCTTTTTTTTTATGTAACTCCCTTTCTAAACATGTTTTTAAAGATTTTTAATTATTATTTTTAGAGAGAAGGGCAGGGAGGGAGGAAGAAAGGGAGAGAGGCATCAATGAATGGCTGCCTTTCACCTGCCTCCAGCTATGGACCTGGCTGGAGACCTGGCTTTGCAACCTGATTACTTGCCCTGATTGGGGATCGAACCAGCAACCCTTGGCTTCGCAAGCCGGCGCTAATCTACCGATCCATGCCAGCCAGGTGAACTCCACTTAATACTGTATTTAATTAAGTGTATAGAAGTTCTTTACCAGACTGCAAAGCCATCATATAGCGTTAAAATTAACTTCACTGGAAAGGTGTCTGCAGTTCAACACTGTGACAAACTAAACTTACAACGCACAGTAAGAATTCAGGGAAAGCTTATTTCTACTTAAAGTATACAATTGCTAAAACTGACTAAAACTTGGAAGAACATCATGATTATCACTATTAGTTTCATGTTCAAAATAGATCCTTGTTGTGCTAACAGAAGATTCAAGGTATACAGTAAATGAAATTTTAGCTCAATTTCCTGCACCTTAAACATTTAAGAGAAATGACACTTTCCGAAACTCTATTAGAGAATCCAAACTTCTTACTTTCACCTTCATTCAGTGTCCTTTATAATTTGACTCCTATCTCCCTCTTTATTTCCTTCCAATTCCCTTTTATTCACCCTATTAATGAGAGAGACCATATCATCTACTGTCCAAACTAAAACAATTTTAAGAGTGAATACACGTCTCAAAAATAATTAAACTAATACAGATAATTGAAATAGTATTTACTTGCTGAAAATTGAGCTTTAATATACTGGTAAAATTCTTTTTTAAAACTATTTTTAAAGTTAAAATTCTACTTTATATTTATTATTAATGTATTTAAAGCACAAATATTACTGGTACATTATGCAAATACTTTGTCGGTCTTTTAGTCCTATCATCATCCCCAAACAGTATCATGGGTATTTGTCTAAAGCATGTATTTTTAATGGTCATGTCATTTAATATTTTTATGAAATTATCTGCAATCTTCTTTAAAACTAAATAGACCATTAATAAATTTGAAATTGTTGATATCTATGATAGAATCTTTTCTATAATCACAATACTTTCCCTTATTATTATTATTTTTTAAGATTTTAGTCATTATTTTCAAAGAGAAGGGCAGGGAGGAAGCAAGAAAAGGAGGGGAGCATCAATGTATGGTTGCCTTTCACCTACCTCCTGCTAAGGACCTGGCTGGAGACCTGGCTTGTAACCTGATTATGTGCCCTGGCTGGGAATTGAGTCAGCAACCTTTGGGTTCGTAGGCCTACGCCTTATCCACTGAGTCACCAGCCAGGTAATCACAATTCTTTTCATTAAGAAAATATTTTCTCTATACGACTGGGGTAACTGATTAGTTCAAAGTAAAATCTGCTAAATAGAGAGTATTCTCAATTCTAATATTTTATATTTAAATAAGTAAATATTTCATCATAAATATTTTTATTAAGCAGTAAGTTTCTCTTTGACAAATATTTTTACATGAGAAACTTATCAAGTCATCCCTGTTTCAAATTTAAATGTCTTGTCGAATTTAGTTCTTAGGGAAATATTGCCCTGGCTGTTGGCTCAGTGGATTGGTGCCAGCCTACAAACCCAAAGGTCGCTGGTTTGAGTTTCCAGCCAGGGCACATAATCAGGTTGCAAGCCAGGTTTCCAGCCAGGTCCTTAGCTGGAGACAGGTGAAAAAGGCAACCATACATTGATGCTTCTCTCCCTTTCTTCCTCCCACCCTGCCCTCCTCTCTGAAAATAATAATATCTTTTTTTAAAAAGTATTAAAAGGCCTTCTTAGTATCATTCCATTCTTGTACCAAATCTAGATTAGCCAATGAAAATTGAAACTCCATCAAAACCAACTTCTTCCAAATATAATTATAGAATTTCAAACTAAATCTTATAAATTCTTTGAACTCCCAACATTTAACTTGTTCACACTATATTTTGCTTTTGTATAATGAATTTCAAATTCCTTCTGTTTGTAAACTTTTCAGTAATTCTCCAAATCTTCAAAATATGGAGACTCTGTTCTGAACCTTGAAGTTATATGATTAATAAAATATATTTGATAGGAAAAAATGTGTGTGTAGTTATTGAAACAACAGGATAATCCAAAGCATTAATAAGTAAAACTGAATTTTTTAAATAGCAAACTCAGAAAAATATGACAATGATGAAACAACATCATCTTATATAATGAGACAACATCATATAAAAATAGGTATAGCCCTGGCTGGTGGCACAGTGGATAAGGCACTGGCCTGTGAACCCAAAGGTTGCTGGTTCGATTCCCAGCCAGGGTATATAATCAGGTCTTCAGCCAGGTCTTCAGCCAGGTCCATAGCTGGAGGCATATGAAAGGCAACCATACATTGATACTTCTCTACCTCTCTGCCTCACTCCTTTCCCCTCTCTCTAAATATAATAAATAAAATCTTAAAAATAAATAAATAAAAATAGGTGTATAATGGAATTGAGAATGATGATGATTGATAGTTGAAGATTAAGGTACTAGAGGCAGGTTAGACCATGACCAAGTATATAGCAAAATACATTAATGGGGTTTGCCTTTTCTCCTGTTCACATCTAAGATAAAATTGAAAAAAAAAAAAAAAACAAGAACAACTAACTCCACTTGTTGAATATTTAGTTAAAGATTTCTCACTGATTTCCCATGAAGTGCAACCAAGATTTAGAGAAGCCACTTATTTAAAAGTTCAATATTGAATAAGATGCTTAAGTTGGTTCTTTAAAGGCTTGAACATTTCTAAATTCAAAATGACACTGGGCAACAAGAGAGAAAAATATTTAGGGCCATGTTAGAAATATTTAGTTGTACTCAACATTAACTTTGTCACCAAGATTTGGTTGTTCACTTATTCTGTGTATATATAAAATATTCATAAATTTTGACATTTGTGTGCACCATACAAATCCCAATACATCTCCACCTTGTAAGTTTCTTAATTTAGTTAAGAGAATTGTTTTCATAGCAACACTGTACTGTCCTCAAAATTTTTTAGTTGCATAATCACCCCAATAACAATTTCAAGTTTAGTTCTGAACTTTCAAATTAAATTTATAATAGCCATCTAATGTTTACATGTCACCTTTGCACAAATGAGCTTCCAAGATATTTATTTTGATTCTGTAAATATGTTCTTTTTTTTTTTAAGGAAACCATTATATAAATTCATTTAACTGTTTTTTCTATTTCAAGCATCTAATGACCCATATGTGGAACTGGCGTAATTTAACTGCTTGCTAAATTTCTTCTGCTGCTAGTAGAGCCAATTTTTAACATCTAACATTTCTATTTTTTAAAAAAGATTTTTTAATTCATTAATTTTAGAGAGAAGGGCAGGGAGGAAGAAAGAAAGGGAGAGAAACATCAATGTATGGTTGCCTTTCACCTGCCTCCAGCTATGGACCTAGCTGGAGACCTGGCTTGCAACCTGGTTATGTTCCCTGAATGGGGAATTGAACCAGTGACCTCTGGGTTTGCAGGCTGGCACCAATCCACTGAGCCACCAGCCAGGGCTTTGTACATGGAAAATAAAATTTGGAATTAAGAATAAACAAAATGATTGAAAGAATAATCATTCCATTTAAATTTGTTTTCCCTAGTTTTGACTGGTGTGGTTCTGTAGGTTGGGCATCATCCCACAAATGGAGAGGTTACTGGTTCAGTTCCTGGTCAGGCCACATGCCTGGGTTGCTGGCCAGGTCCCTGGCAGGAGACAAGCTACAGGAAGGTAGGGGTACTATCTTTCTTGGTGATTGCATTTCAAAGGGATGCCTCCCAAAGCCTTGAGAAAGACATTTCTGGCTTGTAAAAATGGCCAAAGACTTTCTATAAAAATTTACATCTCAAAGGCACAGAGAAAGAGCTTACAGTGATAAGGTTTCTAAAGTAACTGCTCTATGGAAAAGAAAGGGAGGTTAGGGTCCTAGGCTCAGGAAGAAGCTAATCTAAATTTAGTCAAGCTGATGGGAACATTATGACCATCTTGGTCATAAGCCAAGATACTTCACATTTTTATAAACTCTAAAATCTTTATTATGCTCCTACGTCTCTAGCTACTTTAGAGAAAAATGCCTCCTGCCTATGCTCAATGTTTCCACATTTTCTTGTCTTGTTTTCTTTTTAATATTTTTCCTTTTGCAGTATTTCAAACATACGGAAGAATGCATAAGGTATACATGAATATACAAAGAACGATAAAACCCCTTATATGCACCACAAACTTAACTAGAACATTGCAAATGTTTAGTAAGCGCCCTTTGAAGTATCCCATCCTTTCATGCCTCACTTCCTACTCTATCAGGGTAGTCATTATAATGAATCAGATTTTTAATAATTTACTTGCTTTTACCATAAGTATGTGCATCACTAAATAATACATTGTACATTTTATAGGTTTTTGAACTTTATTAACATATCAGCCATATATATTACTCTGTGTCTTGCTTGTTTAGATTCATAATTATGATTTTCAGACTCACCCATGAAAATTTATATATTTTAATTCACTAATTTTCACTACCTATTTATGCAGGTATCTACTGAAGGACATTGGAGTTATTTAGGGGTGGTTGTTTTTGTTGGAGTGAACATTCTTACACTTTGGCACTTAAGCAAGATTTTCTCTAAGATAGAATTACTGGTTCCCAAAGAATTGTCATTTTCAAAATATTACATAGTGCTAACTTTGTCTGTCAAAGTGTCATTAGTCTCACAGATTATTCTTCTCCCAGATTAGATTATTCCACCTTCTTGCCATCACTTACTATTACTTTAAAATTTTTGCAGGTCTAACAAATAAAAATGCATTTAGCTCCTACTTTTAATTTGCATCCATGGTTGTTAATGAGGTTGAAGGTCTCTTCTGTGTGTATTCGATGTTTGTGTTGCCTCAGAAATTCCTGTTCATGCCATTTGGCCACTTCTCTACCAAAATGTTTATTTTTCTTTTTTATTTATAGTTAATCTTTATATAGTTTGGAATATAGTTTTTTGACAGATTTGTGTGTTACCAAAATGTGACATATTGTGACTGATTTTCCTACTGTTTTAGGGTGTCTCTGATTCATTTTCTTAGGGCCACTTATTTATTTAGATGGTAAGTGGCAGAGTCAAAGTTTTAACTTGGAGGGCAATTCAAAGTTCAGACGCTTCCCATAATCATGTGCTACTCCTCCCTGACCACATTCTCTTACCAATCCCTCTCTGACCACATTCTCTTACAACCCTCTCTCTGACCACATTCTCTTACAACTCTTTTGCTCATGGCCAACAAGCTCGGTCTTAGGGTTTTACACTTCCTTTTGTGTCAGTTTAGAACCTTCTTTCTCATAATGTTGCAGAATTTGCTTTCTCTCATTTTTAAGTTTCCTGTTCACATGTTACTTTATCAGAGAGACCCTTTTTGATCATTCTATTTTAAAAATGACACCTCCCTGCTATCATTCTTTAGATACTGAACATGTTTTATTTTTACTCACAGTATTAATCACTACTGGAAATATTGTACAACTATCTGTCTGCTTATTTTTTATCTGTCTCCCTCCATGAAAATACAGCTCCACAAGAGCAAGGATTTTGTCTGTTAGTTGCTTCTGTAACCCATTTGTCAAAACTGTGCTTGGCACATAAAAGGTGACACACAATAAACATGAGTAGATGAATAATAACTTTTAGCTACATTTTCCATGATAATTCTCATTGCTGTAACATATTTTATGGAAGATATGTCTGACAATATGTCTGATTTTTCAAATGTTACAATTACAATAATAATTGCCCCATTTATTTCATAGTAGTTCCCATGAATTTTTCCATAAATATTCCATTCTGTGAAAAATACAGTGTAACAAAGAATATATTTATTAGCCCTGGCCAGGTTCAATTCCAGCCAGGACACATACGATATGGTCCAGGGTCCAGGTGTGTACTGGAGGCAACCAATCAATACTTCTCTCTCATTAATGTTTCTCTCCTTTCCTATCTCTCCAAAAACACTGAAAAAAAAGTCGTCAGGTAACGATTTAAAAAAAGAGCATATTTATTAAACTTTGAATAAATAGGAGTTTTTACCTAATAATATGTATCTGCATTAAATTGCGTTCAATACAAAAGTATCATTATATAATGTATTACCAACAGAGTTACAGAATTTTTTTTTCTTTTTTCCATCTCTCTCTGAAGGGAAAAATAGAGAGGAATCATTTTCCAATTATTTAAAAGAATCTGGTATTTTGCCTGGGCCAGGCGGCCTAGTTGATGGGAGTGTCATCCTGTCCTACACACCAAAAGGCATCATGTTTGATTCCAAGCGATGTTTCTCTCTCTCATCCTGTCTCTCTAAAATCAATAAACATATCCTCAAGTGAGGATTTAAAAAATAAAAATAAATAAATAAGGAGGCTGACATTTTAACTGTTACTAGCCTGCGATTTATTCTACTTGCAAGCTAACAAGTTTGCCTGACAGTTTTGCACATGTTGACATAAGACACAAGACTCCTGATCAGAATCAAGGAACTTCATTCTTCACATAAATGGCATCAGTGAGAGCAACAGCATCTGAGCTAGTTCCCTGAGCCTGGGTTCCTAAAGGGGTATGCAAAGACAGCCACATGATGCAGGCTCATTTCGTGGAATACTGCAGTACAGAAGAGAAACTCTGAGCTTAGGGGCCTCAAATTTTATTATAAAGGCCTAACTTTTTCCTAGAGGGAGACATTACTATGACGAACAATAAACAAACCTGTCCTTTGATCAAGAAGACACTATCTCCATCTTATAAATTTATTCACTATATAGACATATTTGAAAAGAGAGTCTGGAAAGACAGCAGCCAAGAGTCTGCTCACAAGATGCACAGAAGTGTCAGTCCTCTCCATGGCAAGTCCTCTCCACAGGCACAATTTGACATTGATTCCAGATACGGGGGAAAGTAGTTTTTATCGTGCCTTGAGAGCTCTTCACTGGAGTCCTTCCATTTTCCAAAATTCTTCCACCAATACTAATTTTCTTTCCCCTAATTAAAAATCAGATTTTAAACTGCCACCTTTAACAAACTCTCCATGATTCACTGAGGTTGAAATTGGTGACCCTGGCGTCCACAGAATTCTGTATACTCCCTAACTACCATATTACACATCAATCTGTATGTTAATGTCCCGTTGAAAGGTTGTTTTTCCCTTTTAACTCATAAGCTTCTTGAGGGCAGGTGCTGCTGCTGATTTATTAATCAATGGACTTTTGAAAATTTGAAATAGGATTTGACTTGTTAATTCTGAGTAAAGATTTGATCCTGAGAGTTTGCATTATTTAAAAGATTTTCATAACTTACCAAGTTTTCGAACTCTTTATTAACACTATGCATTATGCTGAACATTTTCTGAGATACATCTTTACAAATAGATATTTTAGTTAAATCAGGAAGAAAAGATAAAAATTCCAGTTAAATATGATCAAAGAAACCTGATGAAAACGTGATGCTACTAAAATTAATTCTTCAGCTTAGTTTAAGGGAATAATTTTTAATAGTCTGTCACGATGTTCCATTAGTTCTTCAGGGTTCCTGGACAAAAAAGGTGCTGGTATTGAGAAAACTGTACCTTCAACACTGGACAAAATTTGGGGACTACTATTGAATTAAAGAATGACTGTTCTGGAATCAACATTGTAAGACAGCCGTCGATTTTCTGGAAAATATAAAGAGATAAAAAAAAATTTTGTCTCACATGCTCTAATATTTTTAGATAAATCTAGACATATTTTTTCTGCTGTCTTTCTGCAAACAGGAATCTCATGGGAGTGTTCTCTAGGAATATTGGATTAAGTCTGTTTTATTAAAGACAGGTACATTGCATTTTAAGCATAGTGGAAATTAAAATTTTTATAATATAAGTAAACTTAAAACTTACAACATAGCCTATTTTCTCTATTTTGAGAGACTCCAATTACCATGAAAACAAAATAGCCTCAAATAGTTGATTATTTCAGTTAGGTTTCTTTCTTTTTTTTTTTTTCAAGAAAACAAACAAAAAAAATTGTCCTCCCTCAAGAATTTACAATGTACTGGCCAAAACCTGCAATAAAATAATTAAAATTAATATTTCCAACTAACACATGCTTATTTAGAAATAATATCTGCCAAAAAGTTTAGAATCTTACTGGGTCTTCAAGTTATTCACTCCTCTACATACTCCCCAGGTATCTTGAATTTCAATACTTTTAAATAATTCCTCTGACAAATGCCAAATAGAACCAAGGGAGGAATGGCAATAATTAGCCATGAACTGGCATTTTGTATAACAATGCAAAAGCTCAACATTAGTTGGGATTTAGCCAAAATATAATAGTATAGAGGAGTGACATTCTTTCCATATTAATTAGTTCTAATAATATTCTCTTTAAGAATCAACATAATTATTTTTATTAAAAATGTTAAGTTAGACTTTGGGTTCCATATTGAGTTTCCCCAACAATGTTGTTTGATAGCAAGATTGTTCTAAAATACTGCAGTGCTAAAAATGACATTAAAATAGTTTAAAATATTTTTTAATCCTCTCATTTGATTTCTCACCACCAAAAATGTGAAGGTCATCCAATCATAACAGCTAAGAGAATTTTAAGGAAAATAATATTTTAGACATTTGTATAACTCATATTTTACCAGTGAAATATATTAGCCTCTACATAATTTTAGCTGAATAAACTTTGGTCTATGCCTAGTATTTTTCTATTCAGTTTCCTTTGTAATAATTTTTGAAATTATACATATTTGTACATGTGTATATATGTATATGTATACATATACAGTATATAATATATATCATTAGAAACATCCACAAATTAAATTGAACCTGTTACCACCATTCCACACCTAATTAGCATCACTTAGATACATTGTTTCTTTTGTAATTTTATTTTATTTTATTGTTGCTGTATTACATTTAACCCATTTTTCCCCCACTGCTCTCCCCTACCCCACCCTCCCAATTTCCCCACCCACAGTCAATTCCACCTGTTGTCCATGTCCATAGGTCAGTTATACTAGTTCTTTGACTAAACTGTTCCCCTTCTTTGCCTCTTTCTCCCCCCACTTTCCCTCTGCACATTGAAAATCTATTCCTTATTTCCATGTCTCTGATTCTGTTTTGCTCATTTGTTTTGTTCATTAGTCTCCTGTATTAGGTAAGATCATATGGTATTTGTCTTTCAATTACTGGCTATTTCACTAAGCATAGTACTTTCTAGTTCCATCCATGTTGTCCCAAAAGATAGTAGTTACTTCTTTTTTTCTGCTGTGTGGTATTCCATTGTGTAATCATACCAAAGGTTTTTGATCCATTCATCCACTGTTGGGTACTTAGGCTATTTCCAGCACTTGGTTATTGTAACTAGTGCTGCTATGAACATAGGGGTACATAGGTTCTGGATTGGTATTTCAGGGTTCTTCGGGTATAATCCCAGCAGTGGAATTGCTGGGTCAAAAGGCACTTACATTTTTAGTTTTTTGAGGAAATTCTATACTGTTTTCCATAGTGGCTTCACCAGTCTGCATTTCCACCAACAGTGTACTAGGGTTCCCTTTTCTCCACATCCTGGCCAGAACTTGTTTTTTTGTTGATTTGTTAATTATTGCCATTCTGACAAGTATGGAAAGGTATCTCATTGTGGTTTTAATTTGTATCTCTCTGATGGCAAGTGGTGTTGAACATTTTCATGTGCCTTTGGGCCCTTCGTATGTCCTTAGAGAAGTGTCTATTCAGGCCCTTTGCCCTTTTTTAAATGGGGCTGTCTGTCTCCCTGCTGTTGAGTTGCGTAAGTTTTTTATATAATTTGGAGATCAAAGCCTTGTCTGAGATATCATTGGCAAATATGCTTTCCAATATAGTTGGTTCCTTTTAATTTTCCTGATGTTTTCTTTAGCTGAACAGAAACTTTTTGGTTTGATATAGTCCTATTTGTTTATTTGTTCCTTTATTTCCTTTGCCCTTGGAGAAGTATCAGTGAAAATACTGCTGCATGGAATATCTAAAATTTTACTGCCTATGTTTTCTTCTAGGACTTTTATGGTATCATGGCTTATGTTTAAGTCCTTTATCCATCTTGAGTTTATTCTGATATATGGTGTAAGTTGATGGTCTAGTTTTATTTTTTTGCATGTCCCTGTCCAGTTCTCTTAACACCATTTGCTGAATAGTCTGTTTTCACTCCATTTCGTGTTCCTCCCCATTTGTCAAATATTAATTCACTGTAGAGTACTGGGTTTATTTCTGGTCTCTCTATTCTGTTCCATTGATCTATATGTCTATTCTTATACCAGATTGTTTTGATTGCAGTAGCCTTGTAGTATAGTTTGATATCTGGTATTTTGATTCCTCCTACTTTGTTCTTCTTTCTCAAGATGGATGTGGCTATTCGTGGTTGTTTTGGGCTCCATATAAATTTTTAAAGTATTTTTTCTAAATCTGTGAAATACATAATCAGTATTTTATTTGTGATTTCATTGAATCTATAGATTGCTTTCTGTATTATGGACATTTTAATGATATTAATTCTTCCCATCCATAAACATGGTACATGCTTCCATTTATTTGTATCTGCCTTAATTTCTTTCCTCAGTGTTCTATGGTTTTCCAAGTATAGGTTTTTTACCTCCTTAGTTAAGTTTATTCCTAAGTACTTTATTTTTCTTGTTACTATGGTAAATGGGATTTGTTTTCTAGCTTCTAGTTCTGATGTTTCACTGTTTGTATACAAAAATGCTTTTGATTTCTGGATATTGACTTTATATCCAGCTATTTTGCTAAATTTGCTTATTAGGTTGAATAAGGTTTTGGTGGAGTCTATAGGGTTTTGTATGTACACTATCATGTCATCTGCAAATAATGACAATTTTACTTCTTCCTTTCCAATTTGGATGCCTTTGTTTCCTTTTTCTTGTCTGATCAGTATGGCTAGAACTTCCAAAATGATATTGAATGGAAGTGGAGAGAGTGGACAACCTTGTTTTGTTCCTGATCTTAGGGGGAAAGCTTTTAGTATTTTGCCCATTGAGTATGATGTTGGCTGCAAGTTTCTCATAAATGGCCTTTCTTATGTTGAGGTATGCTCCTTCTGTTCCCACTTTGCTAACCATTTTTAGCATAAATGGTTGCTGTTCTTTATCAAATACATCTATTGATATGATGTATTTTTTGTCTGTTTTTGTTTATGTGCTGTATTATGTTTATTGATTTGTGAATGTTGTACCATCCTTGCACCCCTGAAATGAAGCCCACTTGATCATGGTTATTATCTTTTTAATGTATTGCTGGATTTTGTTTGCCAATATTTTGTTGAGAATTTTAGCATCTATATTCATCAGAGATATTGACCTGTAGTTTTCTTTCTTAATTGTGTCTTGACCTGGTTTTGGGATTAGAATTATATTGGTCTCAAGGAAAGAGTTTGGGAGTCTTCCCTCTTGAATTTTTTGGAATAGGTTGAGAAGGATAGGAATTAGTTCTTCCCTATGTGTGTGGTAAAATTCACCTGCGTAGCCATCTGGTTTGGGCTCTTGTGCACTGGGAATTTTTTGATTACTACTTCAATTTCACTAATTGTTATGGGTCTATTCAGGCTTTCTGCTTCTTCTGAATTCAGTTTTGGGAGGTTATACACTTCCAGAAATGTGTCCATTTCACCTAGGTTGTCAAATTTCTTGTCATATAGTTATTTGTAGTAATTTCTTACAATTCTTTGTATTTCTGAAACATCAGTTGTGATTTTTCTGTCCTCTCATTTCTGATTCTGTTTATCTGGGTCTTTTCTATTTTTTTCTTAATGAATCTGGTTAAAGGCTTGTCAATTTTGTTTATTTTTTCAAAGAACCAGCTCCTGGATTTATTGATTCTTTGAACTGTAGTTTGAGTCTCTGAGTCATTTAATTCTGCTCTGATCTTGATTATTTCCTTCCATCTACTGCTCTGAGCTTTGTTTGTTTTTGCTCTTCTAGTCCTTTTAGCTTTATGGTTATGTTGTTTGTATAAGCTTCTTCTAACCTTTTTAGGTAGGCATGTATTGCTATGAATTTCCCTCTGAGGACTGCCTTCACTGTGTCCCATAGACTTTGGGCTATTTTGTATTCATTTTCATTTGTTTCCAGAAACTTTCTGATTTCTTCTTTAATCTATTCATTACTTAATAACATGTTATTCAGTCTCTATGAATTAGGAATTTTTTCCCCTTGAGGTTGGTTTCTAGTTTCAAGTCATTGTAATCTGAGAAGATGCTTGGTATGATTTTAATTTTCTTGAATTTGTGGAGGCCTGTTTTGGGTCCTACCAGTGGTCTATCTTTGAGAATATTCCATGTGCATTTGAAAAGAATGTGTATTTTGCTTCTGTGGGGTGAAAAGTGTATATCAGTTAAGTCCATTTCATCTAGAGTGTTCAATGCCACCATATCCTTGGTGATTTTCTTTGGTTGGAACATCTGTCCATTGTTGATAATGGGGTATTAAACTCCCTTACTATTAGTGAGTTGCTGTTCATATCCTTCTTGAGGTCCTCCAAGATTTTCCTTACATATTCGGGTGCTCCTATGTTGGGTGCATATATGTTTACAAGGGTTATATCTTCTTGTTGGATTGTTCCCTTAAGTATCGTGAAATGTCCTTTGTCTCTTTTCATGGCCTTCATTGTAAAATCCATTTTGTCTGAAATAAATATTGCTATCCCAGCTTTTCTTTCATGTACATTTGCTTGAAATAATTATTCTTTCCCTTTACTTTCAGTCTGTGCTGATCATTTGTTCTGAGGTGGGTCTCTTGTGGACAGCATATGTATGTGTCATGTTTTCTTATCCATTCAGCTCCCCTATTCCTTTGATTGGCATATTTAATCTGTTTACATTTAAGGCTATTATTGATAGATACTTATTCATTGATATTTTCCCCCTTTGTGCCTATGTTCCTCTCTGTCTCCCTGTGTTTCTTTATCTTTTTAAAGCAGACCTTTTAGCATCCCTTGCAATGCTGGTTTGGTGGAGAAGTATTCTTTTAGCTTTCTTTTGTCTGGGAAACTCCTTATTTCACTTTCCATTTTGAATGAGAGCCTTCCTGGATAGAGTACTCTTGGTTGCAGGCCTTTGTTTCCCATTAGTTGGAATATTTTTTGCCATTCCCTTCTGGATTGTAGTATTTCTATTGAGAAATCATTTGATAAACTTATTGGAGCCTCCTCATATGTCGTTAGCTGTTTCTCTCTTGATGCTTTTAGGATTCTCTCCTTGTCTTTGAAATTTGCCATTTTAATTATGGTGTGTCTTGGAGTGGGTATGTTTGGGTTCATCTTCATCAGAACCCTCTGTGCTTTCTGACCTTGAGTAACATTTTTGCTCATCAAGTTAAGGAAGTTTTCTGTTATTACTTTTTCAAACAGGTTTTCTAACCCTTGCACCTTTTCTTCTCCTTCTGGTACCCCTATGATACAGATATGATTATGTTTCATGTTACCCTGCAGCTGTCTTGTAACTTCTTCATTCTTTTTCAGTCTTTTTTCATTTTGTTGCACTGTTTTGGAATATTTTCCTATGTTGTCCTCCAGTGTGCTGATCTGATCCTCTGCTTCTGCTAGCCTGTTGTTGATTCCTTCTACTGTATTCAATTTGGAAACTGTATTCTTTATTTTCTCCTGGCACTTATCAATAGTTTCTTTGTCATTTTTAATGCTGGTGTAGTTATCAAAAAGTTCCTTGTAGCTTCCCTGGAGTTCTTCATAGTTCCCTTAGAGTTGTTTGTTGTTTTCTTTGATCTGGCTAAGCTCATTGAGCTTCTCTAGCATCATTATTTTGAATTCTATATTTGATAGTCTATTTGCCTCTATTTCATTTAGTAATTTTTCTTGGGATTCCTCCTTTCTTTTTGGTGATGGACTGTTTCTTTTCACCCCATTTTTAGGTGACTCTTCTTGTTTGCTTTCGCATCTTAGATTGGTCTATTTTTTAGTTCCTGTCTTTGTGGTGTGACCTTCTGCTGTGTAGGGGTGCACTTTCTTTACTTCCTATATTCACCTATGGTGACATCAGATCATTCCATAGTCTGCGCCTAATCAGTCTGTTGGAGCCAACCATAGATTTATTGTACTTGTCTGTGCCTTTCAGTTTTCAATCCAATTGAGCTGTGCTCATCTATCAGGTATAGGTTCCACTGGGTAGGCCTGTTTAGCTCTGCTTTAAACCAATCAATCGGTGATGAGTGGTCACCTTAGGTATCACTGGGCATGGGCAATTAATTCAGTTGTAATCCAATTTATCTATGATCAGCCAACAGGCTCAGGCACCGCCATGCTGGACAGATTGATTCCGTTGTAATGCTATCAATCTGTGAACAACTGCCAGGGCTAGACGCCGATGGGTAAGATTGATTGATTCAGTTGTAAATCAATGAATCTGTAATCAGCTGCCAAGCTCAGGTGCCACTGGGCAGGGCAGATTGATTCCAGTGGGAAGGGCTATGAGGACCCCTTAGGCTGAAGACACTTGGCATAGCATAGTTCACTTGCGGTGTGGGGGATGAGTCAGCACTGGGACCTTGTCAGCTGCTCCCTCATTTCTCCCCTCCAAGCCAATGCTCCAACCTCTCACTAAGTGTATCTAGTTAACTATGCACCTTCTCTGCTGGAGCACAGGGTAAGAGGGTGCTAACTTATTTTCATTTGTGGGCATTTAGTAATTCTCTGTCTCTAACCCTCTCATGCTAGTATACCCCATGGCTTTTTTGCTTTTCATGGCTGGATGCTGTTTTACTCTCAGCTATGTTGGTATAGGCTGGGAAGCCCAGTTGGGGGTTTAGAACCCACCCTTCTCAGGTAGAGCACCCCGCTCCATTCCTTCAGCTGGTGCCACTGGTGGGACCCCAGCCATACCTCTCATGTCTCCACAGTTCCTACCAGTCATATTGTGATAAAGCATCCTCTTCTATTCTACCTGTCATTATAAGGCTTCTTTTCAGCTTGTGATCTGTTGGTTACTCCAGATGATTTTTTCTCAATTATGTTATAATTCCAGATTTGTTCTAGGAGAAGATTAGTGTAGCTCCCCTTAATCATCTGACCTCTTGGTCCCTCCAAGAGTTTCTTAACAAGTTATTAGCTAACAGTCAGTAAAGAAGCCATTAGGATATGGACAAAAATAATATAGACAATTATATTTAAGGAGCCCAAGGCTTATGAAGAAACACATTAAAAGGAGAATGACCATGAGTAAAATATCAGACATTAACTCACATTACATGTTTTAATACAAAAAAGGACAAAAACATTTAAAAAACTAACAAGGGGATATTAAATGTCTTCAATTTGTAATAATGCATATTAGGAATTTGCTTTCCATTCATCATTGATCTTGATATTTCATGAGAGAAGAAAATTCTATTATGATAGTTTTTAATAAAAGAGTAGATTTGTATAAATTAGAATGAAAAACTTCATTTTCATGTTTGTAGTTTTTTAAGTCTTCTAACCATTGAATTATTTATTTTACTGTTATTCTATTATAGTTGTCCCAATTTTCCCCCTTTGCCCTCCTCCACCCAGCCTGACCCTTGATCCCTGTTAATATACAATGGTTAAATTATTCAGAAAATATATCCCTATATTCTACTCTTTAATCTACATTGTTTTATGTTTTATAAAACTTGAAATTTGAGCTAAGTGCCTTGTCACGGTTCTTTTTATCTTCTTTATTAAGTGATAGCAAGATAGTCACATCACTTCTGTACATTTGCCCTTGCAGTGTGATTATATACATGCTCAAGATACAAACTTTTTATACTAAATCTTTTTTCAGTTGATTTCAAAGAAAGGCCTTGCTTTCCTTAATCATAGTCTCTGCATCCATATGTGGCTTCTTTCATAACCTTCAACCTACTGATTCTTCCACCGGAAATACTATTTCTGGATTTTTGGAGGGAGTTGAATTTCCCCCGCCATTGCCAGCATTGTGTGTACTATAGCATGGAAGGGAGATATTTTTTAAAATGTTTTAATATAATGAGTCATATCCTACTTCCTGTCCACAAAATCATGATTTGAGCCTGTGATAGTTCCCTTCTAATACCATTAACCTCCAGCAGTAACAGTTAATTTTCATTACTAATTATTCATTTAATGTCCAACAGCACATGGACTACATAGGCACTAATTATTCATCAAGACCTTCAGTCTGTCCACTTGTCTTCAATTCCATTATCTATTACCTCACTCTCCCTCCCTTTTTTCTATTCCTTATTAAGTTTATATTCCATGACAATGATTATAATCTCTCCTTGAAGATATTCTCTACTCTTTACCCTTCCTTCCCACTGACTCACACATCTAGCAAAACTCCAAGTTGGAGCCCAAATACCCGCCTTCCCCAAAACTGCACTCAGGAAGCTGAACATTGCTTAGAAAGGCACATATCTAAGATGACAAGTTTCACTTGAAATTCATGTTTCTAACCTCAAATAAACATTCAACTCTGCCCAGTCACCCTGCTGTGTTTTCCTAGTAAGTTTGCTTCCACACTCTAGAAACTGCAATCGTGTGTTTAACCTCCTTGGGTCTCCATTCTTTTACTATTACCCCACATTTGGGCAACAAACACACTTCATGCTTCTTTTGGTAAACAGCCTTCAAACAGGAAGTGTCCCACCTTCCTGCCATCCAATCAACAAACCTACCTGCAACAATACATAGTACATTAACTTTCCTTTGTTATAAGAGTCTCTCGTTTAATTAAAAGCCAGTTCTTTACCCTAGGCTTTTAAACACATAACCTTTAACTTTCTCAAGAGTTTGTTCCTCTCTTGCATTGCCAGTTTCTCTCTACACTAATTATTGCCTTTAACTTGTAGGCTGTACTACCCATTCTCTTCAAAGAAACACACCTTAACATATCCACCTCCAGCTACCTCCTCACATTTTACAGCCATTGTCACAAGAAATGTCTGAAAATATATTCACATTCTCTGTTTTTACTTCTTTGATTTCTGTTCACCCTTAATCTCTTTCACGCAAGCTTAAATTGCAAGGTCACGACAAAGCTCCATGTTATAAATTTAATGGATACCATTTATATATACCTATCTTACACAATTTCATAACTAATTTAATGAACCACTTCTCCTTTTGCATGTTTTTGTTCCTGTATTAGTCTTCTTTGCCTATAGTACATAAAAATTGAAAAATTATGTTTACTTAAGAAAGTTTGTAACTATTTCTGATTCTAGTTACATAACTGCTTCTGTTCTTTGCCTGCCATAGCTCTGCTCCAAGTTATATCTTGGGTTCAAACCTCTTACAGGTGTGAGCCCATCTCATTCTGAGACCCAGGCCAATGGAAGAGCTTCTCCCTGGGACATACCCTTCTGTGGCACAGGTCTAGAAAACAAAAGACCTGGCAGAGACTTGTAATGCTTTTAAATCTTCTGCTCAAACATCAGGTCTGCTTATGTTTCATTTTCCAACATAAGTACATGTGTGAGCCCAACAACATTGTGGCATAAAATTATCCTTCTTTAAGATTTATATGGTAACAGGAAAGGGTGAATAATCCTTCTACAAGTCAGGGTATGTTTATCCACGGAGATACAATCTACCACAGTCTCTCAGTTACCACACTCTTCTGATTTTGCTCCCATTTCATTGGCTCCATTTTAGTTTAGTTTTATTGTTGTTCCTCATCATCTTTTTTTTTGTTTTTGTTTTAAAGATTTTATTTATTATTATTTTTAAGAGAGAGGGGAAGGGAGAGAAACATCAATGTATGGTTGCCTTTCACCTGCCTCCAGACTATGGACCTGGCTGGAGACCTGGTTTGCAACCTGGTTATGTTGCCCTGGCTGGGAATCAAATCAGTGTTCTTTTTTTAATGTTGAAGAATTCCTAAGATTATTTCTGGGAAAACTTTTCTTCTATATGTATACTCTCTTCCTACTTTATTTCCACCACTCCAAAGGCATTTAAATACTAGCTATTCCCTTCATATCTACACATACTATCCCTTACACTTATGAGGGATATAGCCATGCACAGTCTCTTTACTTACACCACACTAAATAGTTCCAGTTGTCTAAGGCAAAAACATAAGATTTATCTTGATAATCTACTTCTCATTTGCTACACCTAATCTATCAACAATTTGCAACAGTTTGCCTTTAACATATATTTGAAATTGTTTATTTATCTTTATTTTCTATTGCCCCTATCCCATTTTATCTCCAAGAACCAGAATCATGGTAAATTTAGGGGTTATGTTTTAATAAACAGACATAATTTCATTTCTCAAAGAGCTCTCAGTTTAACAACATGGACCAGCACCTACATTTTTAAAACTGAATATTGCAGGTACATGCCAAATTTAAGACAAATATTTTAGTGCTAAGTAACACACATAAGAAATAAATCAATTCTGTTTTGGGTAGTAAGAGAAATTAACCACAAGAAAATTATCTCTTAACCTTTTCTTTCAAAATTAGTATAATTTTATCAGCCATGTTGTGATAATGGGTGTAAATGTGTTGGTGGAGATTTAGGAGGAAGTTTCCCAGAAATTACTTTATGAATTGATCAACACTAACAAGGAATAGGATAGGGAACAAAAAGAAAGAGAGAGAGAAAGGGGGAGAGAGAGGGAGGGAGAGAGAAAGGATGGATGGAAGGAAGGAAGGAAGGAAGGAAGGAAGGAAGGAAGGAAGGAAGAAATACAGAAAGAAAAGAAAAGAATGAAAAGAAAGGAAAGGAAAGGAAAAGAAACACTACTAAGGACAAATTAATGGAATAAAAAGAAAAAGAGAAGCTGGATAATGAGTTAAGCAGAGAAGCAATTCTGAAAATCAGAACTTAGGTGTTGAACAAGATGGAGATGAAGACAAATTCTATAGATAGAAGTTCAATTCTTTCACACAACTCAGTTTTAATGGTGGGAGAAGCTAGATGCCTTTATATCAAACTATAACAGTGGGTGTAATTCAATGTTTCCTATACCTTTATCAACACTTGTTATTATCTGTTTTTCTTATCTAGTCATTCTTCTTTGTGTAAAGTATTATATCATTATGGTTTTGATTTGCATTTCCTTTATGGCTGATAATGTTGACATTTTATGTGGTTTTGTTTTTGTATATTCTCCTTGGAGAAATTTCCAGTTTTTGCCAATAAAAAAAATTGGTTACTTACCTTTGGTTATCAACTTGAGAGAGTTCTGTATATAAACTAGGTATAAATCTTTTATTACATATATGATTTGCAAATACTGTTTACAATTTTGTGGGTTGCCTTTTCACTTTCTTGCTGGTATCATTTGCAACATGATGTTAATTTTGATGAAGTTCAATTTATTTATCTTTTTGTGTTTGTAATATCCTTGGGCCAATCTTGACCAGACTAATCATCATTCCTGATGAAGGACCTCCAAATATTTGTAAGCAGTTCTTATGTCTATATTAAATTAACACCACTTGATCTAAATTTCTTCATCAATAATGCTAATAAAATTTATTTTCAATATACTTACCTTACCCTGATCATAGTCATTTTAAAAGAATAAACTCGATAATTCAGTTGTTATCTAGAAAGTTTAGAAATATGAAGAACTATATCTCCTTTATATTAATTTTCATACTTCAAATACTAGTTCTTTCAGACCATTTGTATCTTATAGATCAGTAAAATTTCTAAGTTTTTGCAGTTTTCTATATTTGTGCACAAAGGTCCATGAAAGCATTATTGCTAATATAAGGCATAATTCTCTATTTTACATTTTATATTAATATATATAAAATTTCACCTTAGTATATTTTAAATAATGAAACTACCTTCTCTAAATGATTAAGGGATTAAAATATGTTTTAAATATATTGTTCATTAAAATATTCAGGTTAAAGATATATAGATATATGTCATTGAATCAATTTTACACACACACACACACATAAGCACACACACACACAAGACTGGTAAGATATACACCAATAAAATAACAGTGGTGGCTCTGGCTGGTGGCACAGTGGATAAGGCACTGGCCTGCAAACCCAAAGGTCACTGGTTTGATTCCCAGCCAGGGCACATAACCAGGTTGCAAGCCAGGTCTCCAACCAGGTCTGTAGCTGAAAGCAGGTGAAAGGCAATCATACATTGATGCTTCTCTTCCTTTCTTCCTCTCTCCCTTCCCCTATCTCTAAAAATAATAATAAACTCTTTTTTTTTAAATGTTAAAAAAAGTGGTTATATATGAATGAAAAAGTTAAATATCTCTGTCTTTGTCTAAACATAGCTCTTTGTGGTATATTATTTATTAAAATAGGACATTGGGATCATTGCGGGAAGCCTGGAATTATGCTTTTCTCCACCACATTCTTCTCTTTCCTGCTTAGAAATACCCAATATTCTTGTTTTAATAAAAATTACTCTTTTTTTAAATGATGTAGTTTTCTTTGTTTTTGAACTTTAACTGAATAAAAATGATTCTTTTTCACACTAGTTTGTCTTGTTTTTAAACATTAACTAATATTGTACATATTTTAACTTACTTCTCATATATTTCAGATTAATACATTCATTATTAAATATAACCACATTGAATTTCAACTATCATAATATTTTTATTCATTTCCCTATTGATGAACATTAGCAATGCTCTCAATTTGGAGTTATTTTTTAAACCTGACAGTATAAATTTTTAATAGCTATTTCTTGATACATGCATGGAGGAGAATCTCTTGAGAATATATTAGGAAAATAATAACTATTTTGCATATCTTCCACTTTGCTAGATAATGTTATACTGTTTCCCAAAATATTTACCAAAAATAGCCTTCCTCCACTTCTCATTCTTACCACACGATAAATATATATATTTTTAATTTTATATCCTCCTCTGGGAAGTAATGATATCTAGCTATGACTGTAACTTGCATTTCTTTATAATAAATGAAATAGATCAGCTTTTTATTGGTGCATTAACTACTTAGATTTCCTATTGCATGAAGTCTCTGCACAAGTATTTTACTCATTTCTCAATTGATTTGTCTGGTTTTTCTCATTAATTTTTAGGATTGCTACATATTGTGCTTATGGTCATTTAAAAAAATTTTTTTTTACATATGGTCATTTTATTGCTTATACATGCTGCAATTCTAGTCTGTGACTGTCTTGATTGTTTTGATGTAAAGAAAATTTTAATTTAAATGTAATAAAACTAATCAGTATTTTCTTTTATAGTTAGAGGTTTTCATTTCTTAAGGAAAAAATATTTACATTATATCAGTACAAATACATTCTCTTATTGGATCATTTAAAATCTGAACTTAAAACCACCTGCATTTGACTTTTGTGAGTGGTATGCGAAACCAGTTACAATTTCTGTTCATTTCTTGATAAGCATTCAGTTTTCCCACTATCATAAATGGCAAAGTCTATCATTTTGTTACCCACCTGTGTTATATATTCATGGTTCTAGTTTTGAACTCTGTTCTATTCTTTTGGTCTATTTTTCTACACCAGCTTCATACAATACATTATGGCTTCATAAAGTTTTAGTATCTATTACAACTAGTTCACCAACAATCATGTTCTTCTTTAAGAAAATATTCGTTCTTTACATTGCCATAAAAATTTTAGAATCAACTCCTCAAATTCAACAGCAGCTATAGTAATCTATAGCTATCTTAGAATTGCATCAAATCTAGATCAATTTGAGGATAACTGACCTCTTTATATAAATAAGTATTCTAACCTATGACCATAATATGGCTTTTTATTTACATATTTAATAACCTTCAAAAATGTCAAATTTTATCCAGAGATCTTATACTCTCTGGTTAACTATTTCTAAGAACTTGATATTTTTGTTTCTTTTGTGAATGTTATACTCTAAAATTACATTTTGTAGCCGTGGCTGGTGGCATAGTGGATAAGGTGCTGGCCTGTGAACCCAAAGTTGCTGGTTTGATTCTCAGCCAGGGCACATAATGAGGCTGCAAACCATGTCTCCAGCAAGGTCTATAGCTGGAGGCAGGTGAAAGGCAACCATACATTGATGTCTCTTTCTCTCTCGTTACCTCTCTCCCTACCTTTCTCTATAAAAATAATAAAATTTTTAAAAAATAAAATAAAAAATAAAATTACATTTTATGCTTCTGGTTGTTATAGCATTGTATTTATTGTTGTGTATTAATTTTGCATCCAGAAATTTTGCTGGTTTATAATTTACATGTATCTTGAATAAAATTAGTATTATTGGACACTCAGTTCCAGCTCTCAAGAGGAAGCTTTCAATATCTTGTGAAAAACTGGTCCTTTGGTTATAAAATTTCATGAGCTTATCAAATGAACTAGAATGTTCCTCCTAATCTATCCTTTGGAAAAGTTTGCATAATATAGGAATAACTTTTTATTAATTATTGAGTTGGCCAAAAAGTTCATGTTTTTTTCTGCAAAATAAAAGACACATTTTTTACTTTCACCAATAACATTATTGATTGGATGAGTATGTCAGCTATCTCACATGTATAACATTGAGTGTTCTCAATTATGTCTCAACTTGATCACTATCAACTGCATCTGGTCTACCCAACCATGGAGCAGCATCCAGCAAGAAATCTCCAACACAAAAACTCACAAACCACTTTTGATACATTCAGTTAGTCACAGTGCCTTCTTAATATACTGTATGAATTTTATTTTTGCATTTCACTTGCACTTTTACCTTTTCTGAAATAATAGAGTATAAGAGGCCCAAAATGTTGTGTATTTTCTTCCATCTTCAACATTAAAAAGACTACACAAAAATTTACCAATTTCGATAAATTGTTTTTAAATGCACTCTGATAAGGTGCTGGCCTGCGATCCCAAAGGCTGCTGGTTTGATTCCCAGCCAGGGCACATAACCAGGTTGCAAGCCAGGTGTCCAGCCAGGTCCTTAGCTGGAGGCAGGGGAAAGGCAACCATACATTGATGTTTCTCTCCCTCTCTGCCTCTCTCCCTACCCCTCTTTCTAAAAATAATAAATAAAATCTTTTTTAAAATGCACTCTCCTATGATATAATACAATCTGACAAAATTGTTCCAAATGAAGTTAAAGACAACTAAGCGCTACTATAGCACTCTATGGCAAAATAACCAAGGAATTTTTTGGCCAATCCAGTATTTAGTAAAAGCCATCCAGGTCTGAGGCTTTCTTTGTTATGATTTCTTTGGTTACTCAATTCATTTTATTTCTATAGAACAACTCTTACTTTCTATTATACCTTAATTCACTTGGGGAAAGTTATATTTCCTAGGAATTTGAATATTTTCCACACTTTCAAATTTATTGACATAAATTAATCATAATACCATCTGTTAACCATCTACGGCACCTATACTTATGGTTCCTTTTGCTTTCTTTATAAATATGATTTATCTTTTCTCTTTTTTTGTGATTAAACTTGCCAGATTTTAGTCAATTTTATTGATCTTTATTCTCCAAAACAGCCAACTTTTGCCTTTGTTGATATTTTTTCTTACATATTTGTTTTCTAGATCATTAATCTCTGCTTATATTTATACACCCTCCTATAAATTTTGAGCTTATTTTGCTGTATGTTGATAACTTTACAAACTTTACAAATACATGGGTAACATTAATTTTCAGCCTATTTTGTAAAATGAACCCCTAAGGCTACAAATTTCTAACTATTGTGGCATCTATATTTACTTAGATGTTCTGTGTAATATTAGCGTTATTACTATTTAAAATGTTCTCTAAATTTTTCTAATTTCTAACCATAATTTGCATTTATTTATGATTTTTTGTTTGAATCATGAATTAGAAATTACAAAATTATGTTTCCTAATTTTTCATTATATAGAGATTTTATTAGCTGTCTTTGCTTTCTATAGTTAAATGCACTTTGGTAAGAGAACATGTTGTGCCTTGTATCAGTCCTTTTCAGTTTTTTAAAACTTTATTTATGGAACATATTCAATTTTTAAACATTTTTCCAAATATGCTTTAAAAGTATATGCATTCTTGTGTTTGTAGTCTAATAGGTCAAGAATGATCATGGTATTGTTCATGTATCACACTTATTTTTGGTCCATTTGTTCTATCAATTAATGAGAGATGTCTGCTAAAAATCTACCACCCATAACTAAAGATTAATTTATTATAGTTCTAAAAATTCTTCTTTTGTATATTTTGAGACTATTCTGTCAGAGTCCATATATGATTCCTGTATCTTTCTTGAGAATTGCATTTTTATCTCTGTGAAGTGACTGGTTCTATCTCTAGCAATTCTTTTATATACTATTGTCGATTTTGTCTGATAGCAGAACTGCATTTGTTGTCTTTTGGCTAGTATGTGCATTGTACACTACTTATAGTTGAGGATTATTTTAGTTTTATTGTTTCTGCTTTCCAAGCAATAAAGATTCAGTTCAAAATCCCACATAGGACAACAACTTCTGAAAGACGTTTATTTCTTTCCTCTTGCTCTGCTAAATTGTAGGGAAACACTTTTTTAAGATCCCAAGAACAAGAGAGTGGGTAGAGACAGGTTAACTTCTAGTTCAGTTATCTTGAAGTTGTAGGCCTTTGGGATGACAGAATCCCTGAATTAACCTCCTTCTCTTTTATATTCTAATCTTTGCCTTCACACACAGTTCCTCACATAGTCATCAGGTCCCAGCTCAAGATTGCCTAGTTCTGCAAAATGCCCCCAGGCAAAAGCGGCTTTAGCACTCAGCTGATTTTCCGACGTTCTTGGTATCTTAATTTGCCATTCAACATATTTCCTATCCTTCTGAAAACCTTACCTGTGAAGACTATATATTATAATAGCTAAAGGCAAAGCTACCTAAGAATATATCTCAACTCTGCAGCATGTAGCAGTAAGATTTGCCCATTACTTCACCCTTCTGCGCCTCAGTTTACTACCTTGTTAAATGTAGATACATAGTGTTAACTGAGATGAGTCAATGGGATTGTGGGTTTAGACATGTAGCACAGTACCTGGACCACAAGGTTCATTCACCTTGTGTATCCATTCGGTCCAGGGCTTTTGTGCTTTGGGAGATTTTGGATTACTTCTTTAATTTCACTAGTTGTTATTGGCCTATTCAGGCTTTCTGCTTCTTCAAATGTTTTACATTGCCCAGGTGAACCTTGTCTAAGCTGTCTCAGTAGGTATGTTTTACTTCACACGTGTCCAAAGTTTAGCTTATTCAGTAGTTTCAGGAACATTATCCAAGATTGGAGTCCTCCTTTTTCTCCCTAGCTAACTTAGGCATGCTGGCTTTTTACCTCCAGGGTCTCTGGATGACATTGGCATCCTAAGTCATGTTTTCTCTATGATAAGGTCCCAGGCCTTAAGAAGCGTTCTCTTTTGTCTGAGAAATTTTCCCAGCCAACTTTCCTTACAGGTAAAAATATTCTCTGGTGCCTGTTTCCAAACCAATCACTGGCAAAATGTTATAGAGGCACACTGGTTGTTAAATCAGTCATAATTCTGGGGATAGGGATGATGTTTTCCCCCTAATGCACATGACTGCTGTAATCACAGTTAATAGCTAAAAAAAATTGGAGTTTTGTTAGAAGAAAAAGGAGGAGATTGACTGTAGGTAGAAATGAAGTATTCTAAAGTTCGTAATACTATTTATTATTATTATTATTATTCAATACATCAATTGATCAAATACATTCCACAGGGGACAGCCAGAGCTAGACCCTGAAACATACTGTTAGAAATTATCTTTTATTTTTACATTGATTCATTACTCTGGATCTTTGGTAAGAGTCACAAGATTAATGATTTTTCTAATTAACCCTTCAAGCATGTGTCTTTTTCCTATCCTTTCACAATATGAAAGAGCTTGTTAACTTACTTATTAAAGTTCAGAAACACTATACCTAATGATATTCAGGGAGTTAGGTTATCAGTCTAGTATTTCCGTCACAAGAAATTCATTTAGACTGACATGATTATTCAGAATGAATCCATCTTGGCTCCTGATGAACACTTTCTTTTCTAGCGGCACCACTAATTTAAATAATCCCTTTTTCATTTGGTAATGAATCAACATCAAGTACTAAAGTCTCAACACTGTACCTGTAAATTATAGTTTCTTTTTTTTTTAATTTAATTTTATTGTTGTATTACATCCATTCCCTTTTTGCTCCCCTCTTTCCCCCTCCCCACCTACCCATTCCCCTCAAAGTCAATCCCACCTATTGTCCATGTCCATGGTTCCTTTATACTAGGTTCTTGTCTAAACTGCTCCCCTTCCTTGACTCTTCCCCCCCTTCCCCCAACCCCTGCCCCCTGACCACTGAAGGCCTATTCACTGTATTCATATATTTGGTTCTGTTTTGCTTGTTGTTAGTTTTGCTCATTATTGTCCCATAATGGGTGAGATCATATGATATTTGTCCTTCACTGACTGGCTTATTTCACTAAGCATAATACTCTCCAGTTCCATCCATGTTGTTGCAAAGGGTACAAGTTCCTTCTTTCTTT
>PVIW01007777.1:0-68488 GCA_004026585.1 Noctilio leporinus | reverse complement strand
ACAAGGTAGGAGGAATCACAATCCCGGACTTCAAACAATACTACAAGGCTACTGTCATCAAAACAGTATGGTACTGGCATAAGAATAGACATATAGATCAATGGAACAGAATAGAGAGCCCAGAAATTAACCCAGGACTCTATGGTCAACTCATATTTGACAAAGGGGGAAGGAACATCCAATGGAGTAAAAACAGTCTATTCAACAAATGGTGTTGGGAGAACTGGACAGCAATATGCAAAAGGATAAAACTAGACCACCAACTTACACCATACACCAAAATAAACTCAAGATGGATAAAGGATTTAAACATAAGCAGTGCCACCATAAAGGTCCTGGAGAAAACTATAAGCAGTAAACTTTTGGATATCCTACTCAAAAATATGTTTACGGATACTTCACCAAGGGCAAAGGAAATCAAAGAACAAATCAACAAATGGGACTATATCAAATTGAATAGTTTCTGTTCAGCTAAAGAAAATATCAGCAAAATTCAAAGGGAACCAACTGTATGGGAAAACATAATTGCCAATGATACCTCAGACAAGGGTCTGATCTCCAAAATATATAAAGAACTAATGCAACTCAACATCAGGGAGACAGACAGCCCAATTAAAAAATGGGCAAAGGACCTGAACAGACAACTCACTGAGGAAGATATACAAAGGGCCCAGAGGCATATGAAAGAATGCTCAACATCACTAGTCATTAGAGAGATGCAAATTAAAACCACAATAAGACACCACCTCACACCTGTCAGAATGGCAATCATCAGCAAATCAACAAACAAGTGTTGGCGAGGATGCGGGGCAAAGGGAACCCTCATACACTGTTGGTGGGAATGTAGGCTGGTGCAGTCACTGTGGAAAACAGTATGGGGTTTCCTTAAAAAACTAAAAATGGAACTGCCTTTTGATCCAGCAATTCCACTACTTGGACTATACCCAAAGAATCCTGAAACACCAATTCATAAGAACCTATGTACACCTATGTTCATAGCAGCACTATTTATAATAGCCAAGTGCTGGAAACAGCCTAAGTGCCCATCAGTAGATGATTGGATCAAAAACTTTGGTACATTTACACAATGGAATTTTATATAGCAGAAAGAAAGAAGGAACTTGTACCCTTTGCAACAACATGGATGGAACTGGAGAGTATTATGCTTAGTGAAATAAGCCAGTCAGTGAAGGACAAATATCATATGATCTCACCCATTACAGGACAATAATGAGCAAAACTAACAATAAGCAAAACAGAACCAAGTATATGAATACAAGGAATAGGCCTTCAGTGGTCAGGGGGAATGGGGTTGGGGGGAGGGGGGAGGCAGAGGCAAGAAAGGGGAGCAGCTTAGACAAGAACCTAGTATAAAGGAACCATGGACATGGACAACAGGTGGGATTGACTTTGGGGGGAATGGGTGGGTGGGGAAGGGGACAGAGTGGAGCAAAAAGGGGATGGATGTAATACAACAATAATAAACTTTAAAAATAATAATAATAATAATTTTAGTGTCATAATAGCTAAGTAATATATAGTGATTTCTGAAACATCATTAATTTGATTGCAAATGCTTGATCTTTTCTATTTTTAAGTTTATATTTTTTAAAGAATAATTTTCCACACTATCAGATCCATTGTCCTGGAAGTATAGACAACCATCTCTTTATAGGAAAAGGTAATTCTAATGCAATAAGTATATGGAAATATTGCATTATAATATCAATTATAGTTCTCATAGCTGAGAAATCAAAATAGTTACAGAAATATGTGCCACTTATGAAGTACATTATTTATTCTATGTTCTTTGAAAAAATTATATAGCATAAAGATAGTTAATATTATATATCTGATTAATATTAAACATAACATTGGATCACATAATACACTCACAGAATACAATTTTTCTGTACTATATTTTATAAGACCCTTTTCTTATTTTCAAGTATGATTTACTTTTATATGTGAATTAGTTCATCTAACAAACTATTTTAAGTGGAAAAAATGAGGAAATCTATAGCATTTAAAGAAAATTAAAATTGGATTTATGAGCTTCATTTTGAATAAAATATTGATATTTCTTAATCTATATTATTACACTTGATGATCTAGTAATATGAATAACAATCTCTAAAGATAAATGTATACTTAATCTAACAGTAACTCACTCAAATGAAATTATTTCTATGTGAAATAGGTTCTGGTAAGGGCTTGTGTGTTTACACGTTTCAAATGGATATTTTGAAGCTTCAAGAATGGGGAGAAATGTAAAAATGTTTGATTTTTTTCTGGCTACACTACCCTTAAGCCATCTCTGACATCTTAAATGACCCTGGGGAATGAGATTTTGTAGCTTTGATAACTAGTTTTGAGGTTTAAAAATTCTTATTCTTTAGCCCTTACTCTTCAGAAGTGTCGGTGCAGGAAAATTCCTTGCATCCAATATACAAAGCTTTATTTATTTATTTAATATAAGAAAATCATGCCTTGCCACTTAAAAAATATTATGCCACATTAGGGCACTTCTGCTATGACCAAAGTCATCATTGTATTCTAAATCACAATTGGAAATATTATGTTAAAATAGCCCGATATTTGCGTATCTGTGTGTTAGTGTATAGGTATGGTTTCTACTAACTTTAGAATATATCGAGTGACTTTTTTAATACATTTAATTGACTGTCAGCATCGAACGAATATAGGTTAAGTGCTAACATTCTCCTGTACTGAAACTGTAAACATTTAGACTACAGTCTAAATTGGCAAACAAAAATTATTGTACAAACATAGCAGAAGTATTGTTATTAATTATAGCTTTAGAAATCAGAACATTATCAGGATGTCACAGACTGTCTTGCTTCCCAACCTTCCACTTAAGGGCAAATAGAAAGGAAAATAAATAAAATTGCTATTTTATGAGTGACCACCATTGCAACATTGCCATTCATTAAACCATGCAAATGGAAGGAACTCGGATGATTAAACAATAGTGATATTCAGGAGTTTTAAATGTCCCATTATTCCTCTCCATGTATCTATTTATCATGCTACTTGATTGCTAGACTATTTATTCCTCTCTCTCTTTGTCAAAAAGTCCAGAAATGGCTTTTCCTCTTCTTCCACCTCCATGAAAATAACAGCTGCATGCTTTTTTGAATCCTGCTCTTTGCTAGCCAATTTTATAAACTAGGTGTTAATGTATTTGGATTGAAACAAGATTTTTACAGAAACAATGGATTGACTATAAAGATCAAAATTTTAGGCCCTTTTTGAAAATAACAAAGGTACTTTTGTTTGAGAAAAAGGAGCACTTCATTGATACAGATGGCACACTTCTGGGTAGCAATTGTGTTGATTTCTAAAGGTGGCTCTCCCCTTGATGCTCTTTTTAAATAAATAAATATGTATTAAGTCACTGAACTGGAAAGTGGACACCTATTTTCAATTTGCAGAAACCCTATTGTGTTTCCAAGAAGTAAAACACATGTTCTAGTCATTTCTTTAAAACTCTTCTGTAAAGAAAATATTTACCCATTTGCAGATATAATAACTAAGGAAGCAGGTATATTGTTCCATTTGAAAGTATATTTCTCCTAAAATACAGGATAGAATATAAGTGTTTCATCTCTAAAGCCAATGCTTTTTGCTCTTGCTCTGTGGGACTTATTGTGTCTCAGAGACAGTTCTCCTGACTGCAATTTGAAGTTTTGGGCAGTGTGGAAAGCATACCCAGTTTGAAGCAAGAGATGATCCATGGTAGGAAGCATGTAAAAAGACAGGTGCCTGGCAGGAAAAGACAAGCTAAAATCAGATAGATTCACACATCTCCCAGACAAAAGGGGTTTCACTGCAACAAATGGATGATGAGTAAGAACAGCCAAATGGGTCATCTGCATGTCAAATGGCCAGCTGAGAGTCCGTTGGATCTTTGATTTTACAAATGTGTTAGAGATTGCTATTGAACCAAACAATGCGCCTAGAGACATCGTTGTCACCACTCTTAAGAATTTTCATTTTCAGAAATTTATAAAGGAAGAAGGCTATTTTTCCAATCTCTTCCACTATAGGCTAAAATAATAAAAGGCTAGATGTAGGTCCCAAATTAAGGTCTAAAAACCAACGGCAAGTGATTAATAAAAGAAAGGACCATGGTGTTCTTTTGCCCAAATAACAACAGTCAAAGGTCAAAGAAATCCTAAGTATATAAATTATTGCCAAAACACTTGAAATACATTATGACTCCCCCCTGCCCCCGCCAAATAATAAGGAACAAAGCCACCTTTTGATCACTAAATGTACAAGAAACTAAACTAGTAAACATAATGTCTTTGTAGTTCCTTGTTTTCAGAACAAATAAAAAGAGCTACTTTGAGGATACAGTGGATAACAAGCCTCATTTCTCATCCAATTAGCTCTTCACAATTTAGACAAGATGAAAACAACTCCACACAAACTAGAGAACAATATTATTCCGTAGGGCTCACCTAAGAAAACATTAAATTATGCACACTGACTTAAGAAAAAACAACTATCTGATTTTGAGAGAAATCTGTTCCATGAACTTTGGTCAAGCAACATAGATTCGCTGCAATAGAAGTAAACAAGTAGAAAAACCTTTTCTGGTTTCATCTAACAGGCATTACTAATTTTTTCCCCCATTTTGGGGGTAAAAACCCCTGAGATTTTCTTGCAATGTATGGAGAAGAGAAAAATGGAATCAATGCATCACATTTGAAAAAAAAAAAAAAAAATCCTATGCTGTACATGATACAAATAAACAATTGTTTGAAAGACCTGATTAACATACAAATGGTTTTACAGTGAGAGGCACTGAGTAATGCATATGCAGTTAATCATCTCGCACTGGAAGAATCATGTTGCCAGACACAGTAATTTTTATATAAATCAATTTATACTTGAGAGGAGACAGAATGTTAAACAGCACAATTTAGAAGCCATAGGTTGGTACAGTTGTTCTTAAACATAACAGTTTTGAATCATGTATAGAGTATCTGCATTCAGTATTTCAGCCCAAACTTAAAAAGTTATTGATAAAAAATATCCTTCAAATACAATGTGGTCATGCTATTCAAAATGATAATAACTTTGAAAATGATTTTATAATTCACTTGCAATGAAAACAGCTTTCTTCTGAATTTCGTAAAAGTAGTATTGTATTAATAAGAAAAATATTTTTATTGGGTGTTTTTTTTTTTTTTTTTTTATCTTTTAGTTTCTGCAGTAAACATATAATGTCCATTATCTTATTAAATCCTTACAAGAACATTCTGTGTTAGGTATTATAATTGCTATTATATAAATAAGGAAATTGAAGATCGCAGAGAACAAGTACCTTCTTCAAGGTTACAAAGTTACAATGCTATTATTTAATTTTAGGTCCCTTACATCTTCAAAACATGATTTCTTTAGTAATGTGTTCTACCCATTGTATTATAAGGCAATGAAGCCTAATTACATGTCTCTGTCCATCTGTTTCTTTTTTCTTTTTTTCTTTGTGAAATTGATTACAGAATGATCTTCAGGAAGAGGAAAAATAATCATATTAGCAGTCAGGGATGTGAAGTCATGCTATGTCAATACCTAAATAGCTTGTTTATAAAAAAAGTAGATACACTGCTTTTAACAGCAAATGAAATATACTTTACAGAATACAACTTCCACAATCAATTGTGCTTAGAGGGATTTGCATGGTCTGCTTTCAACAAATTCTAACTAGGAACACGGTTCCCATATGCTTAACTTTGATGACAGGATACTTGCTATATATCTAGGTTGTCCTTGGTACTTACAAACAAATTTTAAAAGGTGAGTAATGCTGAGGTAAAGCTAAAATCCTCTTATGATCAACCAAGGGTTTTAGCACAAAAACCTTTCCCTTAATCATTTAAATCAGACTTTCCCCAGGGCTTATTTCCACCTTATTGGGGCATTCTCTGCATCAGGCATACTGGCTACGAGTAGGTCGCTACCTCTTCCTAGTCAAGTCCTGCCACTTCTGCTACTTTGCACAGCTTTGGGGCCTTGCTTTCTTGGCCAGCTGGAGCCCAGCATGAAGGATGCCAACATCACAGGTTCAAATACCATATGGTACAATTATCTGCCTTTCTGCTTTTCAGTCACAGAGTTTACATCCCAACATTTGCCACTTGCGCATCCTCTTCATACTAACCAGAACTGACACAGGGCAAGTCAGTATCTTTGAAGCGATACAAATCTATAAGAGGAAGAATTGATGCCACTTATGATTCAATTGCATATTTGAAAAGACAGAGCCTTAGCCAGGTTGAAGTCTGAGCTCAATGTACCAACAATAACCACTCATCCAGAGTTTCCCTGGAGACCCTCGACAGAAGCACTACAGGCCGTTGAGTGTGCTCACTGTGCTCACATAATTGCTTCAGTTCACTATATAACACGTTGGCTCACCTCTTTTAGACAGAGCTGAATTTCTTCAATGCATGTGAACAATTAACACACCTGCTAAATAAACAGTGTGCTGGCTAGTCAATGGGCCAAAGAAGTTTCTCTTTCCTAATGGAAATCATCTACTGGCAGTTGCTCCATTTCTCAAAATCTTATAAAGCAATTACACTTTTCCCAGCATGCTGGCTATTGCAGTTTATCTCTAGTAAAGGAAAACACAGGAAAAAAAAAATGAGATTGAGACTGAAACACACACAAACACAAACACACAGAATTGTAACATGACTAATAATGTTAATGAAACTTACCCACTAAATGATATCTGAATGGTCTGAAAAAATTAATGAACTAGCAATAACTTATTTGGAGAATAGAGAGGAATTCTTTATATTCATGGACATTCTAACAATTTATAAAATTGCAATTCCCTTTAGAAAATTTCTTGGCTCATAAAAAAAAATCAGAGCAAAAGAGCAGCAACAGAAGAAATTTTATGATTATCCATGTTGAAAATTATAAAAGGATGGAAAAATAAATAAAATATATGATAACCAAATACCCAGGTTGGCTTTTTTTTTTTTTTTTTTTTTTTTTACTGCATCACCCCATTCTATGTGAGGATGGTCAGCTTTACACTAAATTTTTATCTATAGTAAATGCCATTGTTGCCAAATTTTAGTGAGTCTCATCTCCTCCACCAAATCTTTTTTGTCAGATATACGAGTATTTGCAAAGGAAACCACTGATGTATTTTCATTGTATCTGCCCTTTCTGACCTTTTATACCCATGGTAATGAACAGAAAGAAAAATGGTTGACAGGATCTGAAACAGGAAGAAAGAAGGACAGAAAAGGTCAACAGAAATGTGCAGAATGGAAAGTCAGACATCAGGTAACAGAACTGATTCAGTTTTTATCTTTCCCTTAATTCATAACATGACTTAAGAAATTAGTAGTTTGAACAGGCACATTCAAGTAAAAAATTGCCAAAAACACATTTTTTTAAATTTTAAATTTAATATTTATTCTGTAAATAACTTTTAAACAATGCATTTGTTAAGTACCTTTACCACATGGAATTTGATTAAAACCTATTGAAGTTGGACTTTTGCAGACTTCTGTGCATGTATGTGCAAACACACACACATTTAATTGGCAAAATAGAAAACAATATTCTATTAAAGCAAAACCAAATATAGGGTATGGCAAAAGTAGGTTTATAGCTTTGAATATGTGAAACACAGAGTTTATTCTTGTATTACTTATGAATTATTACATTATTTTTCATATGAACAACTGAACACTTACTTTTGCCCCATTTAGTGTCTGTCAGTTTAAGAAAATACAGAAATCCTTTACTACTGCATTTTCTGTGACTTCACATACATTTCATTATAGTGTTATCTGATGAAGTTGATTAATGACCACAATTGAGGTAAAATAGCACAGTATTTATGATAGAAAGAGAAATCCATAAAATTTCTTTAAGAATGCCTCAATTATATGTAATGTTGTCGTAGAAATGTTGTGTTTCATTAGAGTGCTTTATTTTAAAAATAGATATCTAAAAGCTTCTTAAAATATAAAAGCAAAATAAATGACCCTGGGATAGAATACACACTCATGTTTTATGCTGGGGCTCATGAAAATTCCATTTTCTTACATGTTATTCAATATATTTCACCATTTTGCTACTCCGTTCTTATTTTCATGGATTATGTCTCCCATGACTATTTCCCCACATTTCATGCTAAACATTTGGTCTAGGTCACACTCTAGACAATGCTATTTCAACTTTAATATCCATGTGAATCACCCAGGCATCAACGTAAATGCAAATTTTGATTCAGCAGATCATGGTCAGGGCTGAAATTCCGCATTTCTTTCAGCTGCCAGATGACACCAGAGCAGTTACCACATAGGCGTCTGCAGCACTGTGAGAGCACCTCCAAAAATGGATTTTAAACCCAGTGTCCATTTTCTGAAAATGCTTTCACTGAAATGGAGTCCAAGAAATGCAGCACATCATTTTGTTTACCCACAAATTTAACAGAATGTCACTTAAGAGTGGCCAAAAGCATATAATTTAAAACTTTTATTAATATTAATATATTGACATATTCTAGAAATGCTGATCCACAGCAAATTCTTATAAAACATTTTGTCTTTGGGACAGCATAGGCATTCTTTTGGGACAGCATATGCATTCTTATCCTGGTGAAAATCTTCCAAATGTTACCCAGGGATCTTATGTTGTCAAAGAAAAATATAAGATAAAAAAAATGTCATGAGTTACAGAGAAGATCTCAAATATAAAACATGAGAAGTTTTGCAAAAAGTTCCTGTTTTCTGTTACTTGATTTTAGAAACTGCAAATGGATAATGTGACAGTATAAATGAAGAACTGATCATAGATGTCAAGGTGTGACAGCTTGGTTAAAATTGTATTAGTCACTTCTCAATTTACTGTATACAGTACATCAAAGATGAACAGCCTTCACAGCTGTGAGAACTCCAGGCCTGAGAAATACTAAGGCAGAGAGCAACTTCCATTTTATTAGCAGGCCCTAGGTAACATACAAATATACAGTATATAACACATGCATATACACATGTAATTTTACCCTGCTTATTTTCCTTCTGCATCCTACCTTCATTTCTTTCCTTAGGTTCTCAAAATTTACTTCTGGGGCAGTTCAATGGCTGGTGCAGGTCTCTGGGAAACTAACACCAAGGACATTTCAAATATTTAATTTAGACCAACTACCTTCTCTGGTCTGCTACCTGCAATTGCTTACACCTTACCATTGCATGTTATAAAAGTGTACTCTTCAATATTTAATTAAGTTGTTAGAAGAAACTAGTTTGAATTCACTTGGTGTCCTAGTTTAAAGCTATAAAACACCTAGACTAACTAATTAAGGAGGTGTGTGAACGTGCTGTTAGCCATGTACTGGTGTGAAGTGAGGGCAGGGGAATGGGTCCATGAGAGAAAAGGAAAAGGATGATAGAATAAGCTGTGTGGGATGATTTCTGTTAGTCCAAACTTCTCTTTATTTTTACCTAATCATGAAGTGCCATAAAAATGCTTCAAGAATCGAGTATCGGTTAGGCCTGAGCTCTAGTGTAAATATATTGAACAAACTGCAAAATGCTTAAGAAAGAAAAAGTCAATAATTGTTTGATTTGATGATGCATGATTGTATTCTATCTTTAAGATATTTAACTTAAAAGCTTATAAAAATAACAAAATATAAATATTAGGTGGTAGATTTATTCTGAATATTTTAAGAAATGTCTCTCAAAGTAAAAATAATCTAATACTGTAATACAATAAAACATAAATCACTCAAAGATTATGTTATTGAGTATAACAACTTTTCAAAAGTACAACTCTGAGCTCAGGCTGAGTACCTCAGTTGGTTACGGAATCATCCTAATGAATGTATCAAAGTACAACTTTAAATGCTTGAAATTTTTGGTTTTACACATAAAAATGAAAAATTTAAATATCTCAGAACCAAACATATCTGTATAACATTAGCATTTGATGCTAAAGTACTATAAAGTGCAAAAAACTAGGGGTCTAACTTGTGACCCTAATAAAACATAGCCATTAAATGGCATAAATTGCTGAAAAGAAATAGAATAACACGATTAATTTTAATAGGAATATTTCATTAGTCTGAAGTTAATGTTTTCATCTACAGCACTTCAATAACTTGTTCTTGTGTATAAAGTTCTACTGAGGAATAAAAACCCCAGATGTTTAAAACCCATTATTCAGTTGGGTAAGGTTCTGAGTAGTATAGTTTTATCGGCTACAATTCTGGACCTTTTTTCTTCTAGACACTTTTTGTTGTGAGCTTCAGGTCACTGTCATTTTGAAATATAAATCCTCTTGTTTCCTATCTGGTAAAGTAACTTTTCACAATGGTATCCCTTTATACCTTTCACTATCTATTATGGCATCAGTGAAACTAATGAGGAAATAAATTCTAACAAAGATTCAGTCCCTTAAAACAAATTAAAGTTATGTCCCTAAACCTCACACCCCCATCCTTCAAAAGGAGCTGACTCCTGCCTGGCACTTAGAACAGCTAGATAGCAGCGGGAATTTTTTCAATCACTCCAAGGAAAGCATGGTGGATGGAAATAACCATCTCCTCCAAACCACTCCAAGGTTAACCAGTTCCAACAGATGTTTGCCACAGAGTGATGTCTGCCTTTAAATAGGACTTCTACTATCTTCATGTTATAAATATCCTTAAAATTTATTTATGGCTTCTACAAAGTCCTTGGCTAAGATAAGCAAATGCCAATCTTCAGTCTCTTTCATCCAGGCACTCATTTCCTTAGCAAAGTAGCCATAGATCCCTCTGTCACCAATGTGTCCTTACATGGCTCTAGGTCTCTTCTCGGGTCCGAGAAATTAGAGAAGACAATATATGTAGTGCTGAATTCAGAAGAGATGCTTTCCTTTGATAATGATATAGACAATATTTAATTGAATGCTTCCTATCTATCAGGCAGTGTTCTAAAGCCCTTTGGAATTAACTCAGCCTGGAGACTTTTTTTATTTTTTTTAAAGATTTTATTCACTACCTTCAGAGAGAAGGGCAGAGAAGGAGGAAGGAAGGGAGAGAAATATCAATGTATGGTATGCCTTTCACCTGCCTCCAGTTATGGACCTGGCTAGAGACCTGGCTTGCAACCTGGTTATGTGCCCTGACTGGGAATCGAACCAGTGACCTTTGGGTTCGCAGGCCGGCACCAATCCACTGAGCCACACTAGCCAGGGCTGAGACCATTTTTATGGGGCACACTTACTAGTCCTATTTTAAACATCAGGAAGCAGAGACAGGGAGTTAAATATCTTAAACAAAGTCACAGCTATTACTTTGTGAATAAGAATTCAAATGCAGACATTATGGCTTCAGGGCCCACACAATTACCTACTATGATCTCTTGCCAATTAAACTAAATTAGTAGGGTAGAATCTCTCCCTTTCTATAATACTTATCCTAATTATTTGCTCACATTGCCCTGTCTGGTTGTTTTGATTTTGCATCTTTTGCATTATCTCTTAAATCCTACTGGAATCCCGCCTGATCCCCTTTTCTTCTCATTAGTTTTTTGTTTGTTTTTTTTTTTTTCAGTTTTATTGAAATATACTTTCCATATAACACCATTGAACTTGTACAACGTAATGATTTATACGTGTGTGTAAATTTACATATATAGCAAAATTATTACCACATTAAGTTTAGTTATCACTCATGCACTTACATTCTTTTCTTGTTATGAGAACTTGTAAGATGTGCTCTCATAGCAACTATCTAGAGGCCTGTCTCCGGCCACTGTCGACATAATTAAAACAGTTTGTGCAGCTGATACTTTTGGAACAAACCTGCACAATAGTCTTGTTAACCATAGTGAGTGATAGCAGTGCCTGCCCTGCCCCACAGAGTGAGGGAGTCACAGGAAACTCTGGGAGTGGCAAGACTGGAGCTACAGCTGGTGTGTGACAGATTTTCCTAGCCCGGGTACAGGGCAAACAAACCAGCATGGTAGCATTGCTTTGCCCTGGCCATCAAGCTAGCAGGTGGGGTGCCTGGCAGCAGAGGGAGACCTTGCGGGGAACTTGCACAGGTTGGCCAGGGCAACTGACAGACAGAAACCCCCTATTCCCTCCTGGAACATGGTGGCAAGGGGAGTGCAGACCTGCCAGTCCACCTTGGCCAAAGGGCAAATTGGCTGGGGAAGTTGGACGTTTCCAGATCACATGGAATTTGGGGGCTGGAGATTAAAACAGAGGGAGGACCGAGACTCAGCCCTTCTTCCCCTTGCTCACGGTCAAGCTCGTAGGGCTTGCAGACTGGCAGGCCCTGAAAACTGCACAGTGTGACATGGTCCCCAGGCCCTGCGCAGGGGAAGCGGCAGCAAGTGGTGTGGTGGCACAGGCCCCTCGCACGCGGAAAAATGCCTGATGCCAGACTGCTCCTGGGAACAAGTTTAGCTGCCTGAATGATTACACTGCAGTGCCTGCATTTCCCAAAAGATGGTATTTTTAAATGGGAGAAGAAACTCTGGGCATAGCCTCATATTTTTCTGGCAGACAGTGGAGAAGTTCCTTTTCTTTTCTGGGTGTACTGAAGGGGAGGGGCTCTGAGGCAGAAGCCTGCCATTCTTCTAAAATTGTGTAGCTTTTAAATAAACCACCTCTTTCCTTTTCACCAAAAGTTTGCCTCTGGAGTTTGCCTATAGATAGTGGGCAGTAGAACCCCATTTCTATTTAGTAAATGATCATGCTATATTTCATCTCCAGAATTTATTCATCTTATAAATGGAAGTTCACATCTTTTCACCACTTTCATCCATTTCTTCCACCCCCATGCTCCACTTCTGACAACTACCAAGCTATTCTTATCTTTGAGTTTGATTTTTTTTTTTTTAGATTGCACATAGAAGTGAGATCACACAATATTTGTTCTTCTGTGTTCAACTTCACATCTTGACCTCAAAGTCCATCCTTATTTACACAACAGGAAGGTTCTGGAAGATCTGGGTTGCATATTGTGCAACATATCATGATTATCAGTAATTTAAATGAAGATTCAGATGTCATATTTTTTAAATTTCACAAATGAATAAAGCTTGTGAACACAGCTAGTTGGGGTTATTAAATAAGTTATTTTTAAGCTGTAATAATTGGTCAGAAAAAGGTAAACAGACTTTAAAGCTCAATTTGGAACAAAAAAGTAAAATATATAAGATTCGATTTAGCATTCAGCATTAGGCTGCCTTATTAGAAGTGTATTTTTATATAATTTTATTTTTTCTATTACTAAAAGTTTATATTAATAAAGCTACCTGTTTCTTCATGACACCTTTAGAACACTAGGCAGCATATTGGAAAATGTCAAAAAAAAATTTTATTCCATAAGGGAAAATGAATTGAATGAAACTGGGAGTTAGGCTTTTAAGTCATATCTGGCATTCAACAAGTCAATGGTTGAAAAACTGAGAAAACTTTTCCTGGAGAAGAGAAACCAGAGAAGGAAAAATAATGCCAGGAAGATTAATATTGAAGAAATACTATTATTATATGAGGGCTTCAACATGAAAGAGGGTTTAGGTTGTTGTTACTTCCACAATTTCGAGACAAAGCATTTCTCAATCCACGTAAGTGAAGACTTACAAACAATTAGAGATATATAAAGAGGGCATAAGTAGTCTCCCGAGGGAAGGGACTTATTTTTTTGTGACAAATTCCAGCTCAGGATGTTTTATCTGTAAGGATAGCCTAGATGTAATTGCTCTATTGTTTTATAGATGAACAAGATGATCTCTACAGTTCTTTCCAGCAACAGGATTCTGAGAGCCTCTATTTCCTTCATGTACCATTTGATTTTTACATTGTGTGCCCCTCGTTATTTTCCCCCATTTCTTAAAGATAATACACTTATTGAAAAATAATTAATCATTCTAAATCCCTCTCATTTTCAAATAACAACAAAACTGTGTTTGTTAACAAATCTCTTAAGCATAATATGGCTTCTCACAAAGTTGGCCAATAATGATAATAATCTACTTGTATTATCCTTTCTTTTTCTACAGAAAAAAAAAATCCTCTCTCATTTGAGGTACTTTAATTTTCCTTGAAATTGGTGAAGTGTGAGAAGTTCATAAATTTTGTATTTTATATAGTTTAGTTTTAGTTTTATGTATAAGAATTGATACACTCAAGGTAGATAGTCGTTGCACATGGGATAATTCAATATTAATCAATACCATGTTCTTTTCATGCATTCTGAATAGATAAGAGGTAAAATAATAATGTAACACATGAAAAAAAAAATGCAATGATCTATAAATAGCTTCCAGTATCCAATCAAGTGTTGTTGACTCTTGCTTATATTTAAAGCACTACAGTACAATTAATTCATTTTAGACTTTGAAGTTAATGACCCAAAAAAATTAAATTGAAAGATGGAAGTTACAACTTTTTGTTACTGTTTTTGAAGTTGTCGTCCTGGTAACTTGAAAAGATTTTCTGCAAAGTTAGCTTTGAAATCAGCTGCTATACAGAAATGAATCTACACATTCTAGTTAGTAATTACATGAGACACATTCATAATGTAGTCATGGCAGAGATTTAAAAGAAATAAGCATTGTACAGGGTGACAAAGTAAGTTACAATTTTTGAAAAGTTTTATCTATCCCCCAAATTTATACATCCCCTGGCTTATGGTCTGGTAAAAATAGCTGCTACAGACCTGGAATCAGATGCCGATGCTTGGCCCTGGCATTCTGCAACTGAATCTAAGGAAGTCATTTATACAATCTAGCCTCATTCTACCATCTGTTAAATGTTGGTGAATTGAGGGGCGGGGTGGAGACAAGCACAGCTCTAACTTCACAGTCTAACCTGTGAGGATTAAATATAATAAAAGATAATAAAATATGTGTTAATATCCAAATACCATCCAAAAATGTACTTATTGTACATTAATTACTGTACTTAATTGTACTAGTCATGTAGTACATCTGCCTAGTTGGAAAGTTTATTTAAAAATATTTCAGCCTTGGCTGGTAACACAGGGAATAAGGTGCTGGCCTGTGAACCCAAAGGTAGCTAGTTCAATTCCCAGCCAGGGCACATAACCAGGTTGCAAGCCTGGTCTCCAGCTAAGTCCATAGCTGGAGGCAGGTGAAAGGCCATCATACATTGATGTTTCTCTCCCTCTCTGCCTCTTTCCCTTCCCTCTCTCTGGAAATAATATATAAAATCTTTAGAAAAAATAAATAAAAATAAAAATATTCCATGACTTTACAGAAAAAGTATCAATTATGGGTGTTTTTTAAAATGTTCTATAGGAATCAATATACTCATACACCTAAATTAATAGGAGATAGAGGCAAGAAAATAAGCCTAGATCTTTCCCAAGAAGAAAAAATAGTTTTTTTCATATTTGACACAATAAACCTGATATTATACTATCCAGATTACCTTGAAATAAATGGGATAGTTCCCATGTTTTATGTATAATACTTGTGTTTTCATCAATATTTCTAACTTAAACTATAATTTTTTAAAAGATTTTATTTCATTATTTTAAAAAGAGGGGAAGGGAGAGAGGCAGAGAGGGAGAGAGACATCAATGTATGGTTGTGTTTCACTTGCCTTCAGCCACAGACTTGACTGGAGACCTGGTTTGCAACCTGGTTATGTGCCCTTGGCTGGGGAATCGAACCTGCGACCTTTGGGTTCCCAGGCCGGCGCCTTATCCACTGTGCTACCAGCCAGGGCTTAAACTATAATTTTTAATCAAAATACTCCAGAGTTCATGAGACCTAACAAAATTACTTGATTTAAAAGTAACATTTTAATGGAACATGTAAATAAGTATAGATAAGTAGGTAGATAAATGGATAGGTTATATAGATATATGAAATACCACTGTTATCATTATCAAGGGAAAAATAGCCTATGAGAAATATTTTACCAGCATTGTTAAAATCAAATAAATGGAATAAAATTTCAAAGCTATGAAGCTTATTGTTATGCTAAAATTAATTTGAAAGTCATTTTTTAAACTTTAAGGCTTTTCTGCATCTTATTGATAGTCGCATAAAGAGGGACTGATCTCACCCATAATGTGCTTGAACCTACATCTTTAAATGCATATAAACAGAAGAATAGCAATCATGGCTTCTACCTCAAAGAACATAATTAATTTATGTTACTATGAATATTAATGTTACACACACACACACACATATATATATATATATATGTCCTGTAGTTTGGACCTGAACGCAACTGATGAAGTTTCCCTTAACCACTCTGATATTCAACTTCCAACACTTGGTGACATAAGAAATCTCAAATTCAACTATTGACTGCCATGTTTGAATTTAAAGCTGGAACATTATTGATAGCTAAAATAATAATAATGCAATTATGTATGAAAATTCTACCTGCACATTAAAAACAGTAATAATACACAGTATATTATCCTTTCCCATGTGTAACCCTCTCCCTTCCTAACCCCTGCCATACTTACAAAGTAAGATTCCCATTCAATACCTCTTTTTAAATATAATATTCTGAAACTCATCACAGTCTGAGGTCTTTCATTTGCTTTTATTCCTCTAGGTAACACTCAGAATTGGAGAACGGGACATGTTAAAGGGCATAAGGAGAGAAACAGAATGATAAGGCAAACTTTGCTATGTTTTTTCCTTTTCTTATTTTTTATTTTTTAAGATTTTATTCATGATTTTTAGAAAGGGAGAAAGGAAGGAAGAAAGGGAGAGAAACATCAGTGTATGGTTGCCTTTCACCTGCCTCTAGCTGGGGACCTGGCTGGAGACCTAACTTGCAACCTGGTTATGTGACATGACTGGGAATCAAACCAGTGACACTTGGGTTCACAAACTGGTGCTCAACCCATTGGGCCACACCAGCCAGGGCTGCCATGTTGAGTTTTGAAAAGAGATAAAATTAGTAAGCAAAACACAGTGCTGATCAATATATTTAGGCATTCAAGCATACCCTAACACTAAGTAATTTACCTCATGTGTACAAAGGAATAAATTAGAATTTTTTTAATCAGGTCATTAGCTACAAAAGCCTCCTTGGAAACAATTTCGGATATTGGATTTCTGCCAACTTCAAACAGTATCTAATAATTAAATAATGATCCTGGTGATTGGCATGTCCAAAGGAAGGCTATTATGTGATAAATAATTTCTTCTTGCTAGCAAACTCATATTTATTGTAGACAATTTCCAAGGGGCCTCATATTAATTAAGCATACCTTGCAAAATTAATTAGCTTACTTATAGTGCTATGGCATTTAAAGATTGTAAGTTTTTCAAGGGCAGGGACAATACTTAATCATTTTGGATCACTACAGGCTAGCACAGGATGTAAAATATTTAACAATCATTAAATACTAACGAACAAATTCAGGAAATTGTTATTTAGTATCTGATTGATTTACAACTATGACTGGTAGTTAGATCCCACTAAAAGTAAGGGATAAGTTTACTCTGTGAGAAATGACTCCATAAAACACATATCTGAACACTAACTGATAAAATCATTTATGTTTATAAGCAACTCATAGGTGATCATTTAAAACTGGGAATTCCAACCAGGGGACAAACCTTTAATAAGTCAAAATTAGCAACCAAGCTAACTGTCTGCACTTTGTCGGCAAAAACAATGTCAGTAGGTAAGAGATGGTTGTCAATAAACCTGCAAGGTGGTTGCCCATAGAACAAATAATCTGTTCCTACTATTTTCACCCATGGATCAAGAACACTCCTGAATATACAACATTGAATCTCTATTGTGGAGATGGATGCCTAGACCTGCAAGCCAATGTGCTATATCCTAGGTACATGGAGCTATTGAAATGAAAATTAATAAAAGTGAGATCAAATTAAAGATTTAGTTCTTCAGTCTCAATAGTCAAATGTGCCTAGTAGCTAATATATTGGACAGGGCTGATACAGAACATTTTCCTAATCACAAATCTTTATTGGACAATGATACATCAAAGGTTTAAAATTACTTTTATTAGTGGCACATTTTTAAATAAAATAGTTACTATCATGCTTAAGAATAAAATTGTCTTTTTTTTTACTCTTACTCTTTCTTCCCAAAATAATTTAAATAAGCTCACTATTATTATACTAACGCAGTATAACAAAAAAAAAAAAAAAAAAATGCCTCTGAGAATGTTTAAAAGCTTCAGTGGCTATCACATTTTTTTTAGTTTCATTTAAGCATTATTCTTTCATCCTTTAACCATTCGTATATACTCATAGGATAATATTTATACATTCCAGGGAACTCTTTCTTTTTCTTTTTTCTATCCTGATCTTATGTTAGGACACTTCTTTCTCAGAGTAAGAAATACATTTTAGCATCTGTTCAACTCAAATATACTTCTGTCATACATTGTTGCAATAGTATGTGCTTGCTTGTTGCCATAGGTAACAATAATGAAAATATATTATTCACATTGATTCAAGTTGATCTTATTTCATTAAATGTTTGTGGTGAAAGTGTGAATTGAAATTATTAATTAAAAATATCACAGTAGACTTCATAACCTTATAATAAGAGCCATTGAAATAATTCAATTCATTTTCATTAATATTCTGTTCTCACCAAGCAAAACTATAATTATATTTTAGTTGTAACTTAAGTTCTATAAATGGAAAATATATGTGAATCCACTGATGCACATAATTTAGTCTATATTTCTCTTTCAAGAGTTGGTAACATTTTGCTTTGTAGATTATTTTCTTTTAAGATTGTTACGTGTGTATGGAGAGCAGGATCAATGAAATGGCATTGGGCCAATCAAAATAGCATATAGTAGATGAAACAAAGTGGAGTCACGCATGTCAAATAAAACTGTTTTAAAATCTGTGACAAAAATATTCAGCTTAAAATGTTTTTGATTATATAATTGTAAGATTATTTTCCAGTAATTCCTGTAACTCTTTTCCTTCCTTATCATTATAGGAATCAAGAGGTAGAATGTGGAGAGCAGGACAAATAAAACGGCATTGGTCTGATTAAGATAGCATCAAATATGTCAAACAAAGTGGAGTCACTCATGTCAACCAAAATGGCCATTAGTCAGCCATGACACTTTGGTTCAGGAAGGAAGCTACCTAAGTCATGCTAGTCAGATCTGGCAAGGGGACATAAGATATCTACCCACATGGTCAGAGAAGACATGTCTGAGGAGGAGAGGAGACACAGCTAAGAAATCTGCCCATGTGATGATAATGACCATGTCTGCAGAGTGGGCCACCCATAGATAGGCTCCTGGGGAAATTCCACTCTTGCCAACAGGGGTGTTAAGCAGAACAGCTATGTATCACCCATAGGTTCCTGGAAAAATTCCACACTTAACATCAGAGGTGACAAGACATTTATTGAAGAGACCCGGAAGGGTGGAGAACACTATTTTTCAGGTAGAACTGGGGCAGGTTCCAGACCACAGCTGAGACAGCCGAGATCCACACAACAGAGTGCTCCACACCATGCTGATCTCCCTTGGCATCAGCCCTGGAGGCTCACCCCTCTGGACTGAGGACTTTGCCTGCCCCACTGCCCACCTGGCTCTGGACATCCTTCCTTGTAAGATGCTGACAACTCCTCTGCCCACCATGCTGTCTCCTGGTCCTGACTGCAACTCTGGAACTCAGGTTCATTGCACCCCATTGATGGCTGTGTGTGTGTATGTTACATTTTTCTTAGATTGTTAGATTGTGAGGAGAATATTAATGTACGTCGAGGTTCCACTTCGAATGAACCTGCATGCAATAAAAGCTGAGTGAATAGCCTAGTTACTGTGAGTAACTCCTCTATTCCTTGGTGCTGGGCTGTTCAGCAGGCAGCTAACAGAGCAGCTCCCTGGCTAAATGACAGGAAAGACTCTATATCATGAACATACACTCATGACAGTGGGTTAGTTCCTATGGAACTCACCTGCATTCTCTGAACGTTCTAACTATATAATGTTCTAAATGTATTCAAGTGTTGTGCTCTTATGAAGCCTTGTCTGGGCACCCTTTAAGCTGCCAAATGTATGTACCCAGTCCCTGTTTAGCTGTAGTTTACAGAGTACAGAGTACATTTGATGTTAAGTGTGGTTGCTAAGACTCAAGGTACGTTTCCAAGGACTACTAGGTATATAATAATATACTGATACCATTTATTGATCACTCTCCATTACCAACCACTGTCTTCAACTAAAAAAGAGTAGTCATTTCCAAGAGTCTAAACATTGCACTGCCTATAAAGACTACATGAGAACCTAGCTGCTTGGTATGACCTCCCTAGTTATGCTGACGGAAATTCATAATCACTTGTCATTGAGTTTAGGGAGAGGAGAGAGCCCCTTAGTCTGCCGAAAAAGCCTCAAAATGCTAATATTCTTTCCTTTTGGAAAGACAGGCATAACAGTTTTGTTAATGGAATTCCTTCTGATTGAATACAACATATTAAAAGCCAGGCTAATGACTCTTGAAAAAAGTGAATGTTGTTTTGTGAAGATGGTCATTCATCATTAGTTAGAAGTCTATTTGTAATTTAAAAATTTAATTTAATTAATGTGACAAACTTGAAGGCAGCCTTGTGTCAACTATTGTAATGATAATTCACTATCTGTTCCTTCTACAGTGTAGGTGGCTAACAAGCATTTCAATTGGAACAAAATGATAATGAGAAGAACAATGGAAGTGTTAATTACCTATGCAATTGAACCATTTTATATGAGCACTAGTATTAATACTCTGCTGTATTTATATATCTAATAGCTATTAATTTTTATTTGAATATATCTATTTGTACTCTGTATAGCTTTGCAGTTAAATTATAGCAGGTGGTAATAGTGTAGTTTATAGGCTTTGTCTAAATAATTTCCAGTAAATTCAGGTTAAACAATATACTCATTTAAGCTCTTTGTATTAGAATGCTATAATACAGATAATTATACAACATACGTTGCATTTTTCTTGCTATATGAAGCAAATTTTTTTCCTTCTCAAAACTTTTTTTGAAATCTTTAAGTATTCATTGAGCCTGTAATGTTATTCAAACATCCCAAGTAAAATATGTAGTCCTATTTATCTTTGGAATGTATGATATCTAATAAAAGACTTCATGATCCTTGAAACACAACCCTCCTTCCTTTCTTCTTTTATAAATTCTAGTGACATAGTCTGCATATAGTTGATGCTCAATAAATGTTAGGTTAGTAAAGTTACTTTTATAGAAGATGTTTAACTCATCTGAAATATGATATTCGTTTGGTAGGTAATATCAATGGGGATTAGGCTATTAATTAAGAGAATATAGTCCATTATTCATCAAGATAGCCATAGCATCTTACCTAAAAATGTTTAACAGTGGATTTTGAAAATGAGATAGAAATTTAAAAGATCTTTAAACTTTAAAATATACATTTTCAGAAATACAGTTTAGTATGGTATTAAAAAACAAAAATGACTAACCTAGTTTTTCATTATTATGTTATTTGCTTAGTGCATAGCAAAGACTTTATTAAATCAAAATTTCAATTTATGCTAAACAATTGCAATAAATTTCATGCAATGACCTTGCTTGTAGCCAACAGCTTTAAAAATTACATAGACCACAAAAATAAACTCAAAATGGATAACAGACTTATTCCTAAGTCACAGAACCATAAAAATCCTAGAAGAAAATAAAGGTATTAAGGCACTGGAAACAAAGTAGAAAATAAAAAAAATGGCACTACATCAAATAAAAAACTCTTTACAACTACAGAAACCATCAGAAAGATGAATAAAGAGTCCACTTCATTTTTCCCAATAATACATCTGACAAAGATTTAATCCCCAAAATACAAAGAATAAATACAAAATCAATGCCAGAAAAACAAACAACCCAATTGAGAAATGGACAAAAGACCTGAATAGACACTTCTCCAAAGAAGACATGCAGAGTGTCCATAGTCATATGAAAAAATGCTCAATGCCACTAATCATCAGAGAAATGTAATTTAAAATCTCAATGAGATATCACCGTGCATCTGTCAGAATGGCTACCATCAATAAATCAACAAATAAGTGTTGGTGAGCATGTGCAGAAAAGGGAGCCTTAGGGCACCCTTGGTAGGAATGCAGGTTTGTGCAGCCACTATGGAAAACTATATGGCATATCCTTTAAAAATTATAAAAGAAACTCCTTTTTGAACCAACAATTCCACTTCTGGGAACATATCTGAAGGATCACAAAGCACTAGTACAAAAAAATGCATGCATCCCTATGTTTATAGTAGCACCACTTAAAACTGTCAAGATTTTGGAAACAGCCTAAATCAGTAAATGCCTGAATAAAAAAACTGGTACATTTACACAATGGAATACTATGTAGAGGTAAAAAAGAACAAACTTCTATATTTTGCAACAGCATTGATGGATCTGGAGAAAATTATGATAAGTGAAATAAGTTAGTCAAGTCAATAAAAGAAAAATACCACATGATCTCAATTATATGTGGAATCTAATGAACTCAATATCAACTAACAAACAAAATAGTAACAGAGCTTAGATATATAAAACAGACTGACAGCTGCCAGAAAGGAGATAGGGTATAGGAGGAAAGGTGGTGAAAGGATTAGCCAAAAGACAGTTATGCACAACCCAGAGACACAGATAATTATAAGCAGGTTGGCTTGGGGAGAGTGGGGCTGGGTGAAGGTGGGAAAAGAGAGAGAGAAAAAGCAGGAACTATAATAGTATAAATATTAAAACTTTTTAAAATAGCATGTGGAACATGGTAGAAGGGTATAGGCAAAGTTTCGTTGTACTAGGAAATAAAAATCAATATGAAATTATATAGATACTTTCCAATTATAAAATTTTCAAAACACAAAATTATTCATACCAGTGTAAGCTATGGATGTGTAATATAAATTGGTTTCCATTAAAATAATGTGTGAGATTTAATTTTTCCTATGCAGTCATGCAGTAAACTGACAATGAATTCTCTTCAGCTGAGTACAAATTCAGCATTCCAAAAGTATGGGCCAGTTCATCACGGCCTATGTTAAACTGCATCAGAAATACAGGACTCATATGAATATATTTGGATTATATCATTTTAAATTCTAGTAATAGCTTTTTAAAGAAGGGACTTTTTTTTTTTTTTTTTTTTTTTAACGTATGGTTGCCTTTCATCTGCCTCCAGCTATGGACCTGGCTGGAGACCTGGCTTGCAACCTGATTATGTTGCCCTGGTCGGGAATTGAACCAGCAACCTCTGGTTCTCAGGCTGGTGCCTTATCCATTGTGCCACTAGTCAGGGCGGGATTATATTTTTAAATACCTACTATGTGCCATTCAATGCACTTGGCACGTTTCTAGAACTTATTTAATTAATTTATCCCAAGTTTCCATCCTCTCTAGTACACAAAGAGAAAAGTAAACCTCAGAATATTTTTCTAAATTGCTTTAAGGTCTCACAGCTAATGAGTGACACAGGCAGTTCTTTATATTACTTAGGGCTTGTTGCACTCTGTCATATCTGCCTCTTCATCTAATAAATACAAAAAACAAAAAACAAAAAACAAATCTTGTCATATTGTTTTTTGTTTGTTTTTCTTTTAGTAAAAGCTAAATACATTTTGAGTAGCTTCAGCAATTACTCAGAAAAACATACATTTTCTTTTCAAAGTTTAGGTGGTAACTGAACACAATAGTCTCTATTTTTAGAGCCCAAGCAAATTTTGCATACATTAGAGGGGAAACACATCTTACCACTACAAAGATGGGTTCATTTCCCCCTTAACGTGTATCCATCCTAGTGCATGAAAGTTATGGGAAGGTAATTTCTCCTCATATAAAGCTGTCACTCCAGCAATTAGAAAAACATAAAATGGAACTGACTTCCCCCTGAAATTCAACGTCAGAGTCAATGACATGCAGAGGATATTTATTGATGTGTCACAGGGTGGGGACTTGCTAGGTTGTAGAGGGCATTTATTGCACATGAAGGGGGTGGCATGGACTGTCTTTTTAACTTTGGGTGTCTATGGTTCCCATTTAGAGAACATTCAGAAATAAAGTTGTAACAGAGAAGGGAAGAACATAAAAAGAGATTTTGTTTAAAAATTGCTTCAAGCAGAAAGTATAATCTACTTGCATTTATGGAAACTTGAGATATGACAGGTTTGAAATAGCTTGAGATAAATATAATAACAAATCCCTACTTTAAGCAAAAAGAAAAAGAATGCTCAGAAATTTAGAACTGGAAATGGGCAGGCTAGACTGTCAGATCATGCCATTGTTCAACTCAGCCTAGTGAGTAAAAAACCACATTGTGCCAGCAACAGGTAAGCAACACACTCTCCACTCACACCAAGACTTCTTGGAGTGATGTCCATGTCTACTGTTACTTCGTTTCCACTGTTGCTGTTATTTAAAAAGTTTTTTAAAATTTGAACTACATAATAGGTGGGTACTCCTAAGTGCTGGTGCTAGAGCTGAAAATTTTTGAAACCAAAATTTGGAATAGGTGCTAACACTGTTAAAACACCATTAAACTATACAAACAACTATACAGTTAATTCAAGAGCAAATATACTGAGGAATATAGATAATAGTGCTGAGAAACTTTTTTAAAAGAGTAAAGGAAGAGTACACAGTAATTGTAGAATTATGTACAGTCAGAATGTATCATATTTCCATTTTTTACATTTATTTCTATGCAAAGGAAAGCATCTCTGTAACTCTGCTTTATTAGACTTATATGTTTGACTACTAAAGGATTTCATGGAGTAATCATTATTATGACAGAGTCATTTTTACCACTATACCAATCTTCTGTCCTCCCTCTATACTTCAAATAACTTGATAAAGTGAAAAGCTAAATCCAAAGACCCATTTGGGATAAGAAATAATAATTGAGAAAATTATTTCATTAATAAAAAATAATATATCTATTTATATATTATTTCTATATATTTATTATTTCTATATCTAATAGATATCTATTATATCTATATTAAAGTCTCAACCATAAAGTAAAACATAGTATCTATTAGAAAATTATTTGATTAAAAATATAGTTTAGGGTTATTAATTTTATAATGCATATGCACATTTATATGCTGAATTGGTATGTGAGAATATATGAGAGAAACCCTCAAACATAATTTATTTATAAAAAATTATGTATTTATTCTTATATGTTCAAACATCAGTCACCTTCAAAGTACTATTTGATACAATGCACCTAATGAAACTTTTTTCCACTGCTCAAAAGTTTTTGAATTTGTCAATTTTGATGCCTTTTACTGTTTCTGCCATTTGTTTGTTTGTTTGTTTCAGCAGTTCAATCCACATTGGGAAAATGTTTTCCTTTGAAAACTTTTTTCTTCAGGGGAAACAAAAAATGTTTCTCAGGACAAGGTAAGGTGAATAGGGAGGGTCGGGTATGGGGTAATGTTGTTTTTGGTAAAAAACTATTGAACACGCAGCTCAGTGTGGGCAGGTGTGCTCATTAATCACCCATCATGAAATGGGAAAATATGTTGAAAAAGTCTTAAAAAAAATAGTAATTCCTGAAAACCAAAAACAGCCTCTCATGACAATGCCAGCTAGTACACTGACACAGGTGGGTTCCTAGAACACTCACCTGGCAGGGGAAGCCTGTACTACAAGGGATCTGCTCTCCAGAAGATATCCCCCGCCCCATGTATATACATTTTAATTACCCCATGCATCCCTATTCTTTAATTTTTTCCTCATAAAGTGGCCCCTATTAAAAGAAAATATAGTTCCATTTGCACATCCATACCTTTGAGTTGAAATAACAGTGAATAGTGTCAGTACCCATTAGATTATCAATAAATGTGTTGAAAGATCTGTCATTCCACAGCAATAAGTCAGAGTAGCTAGTGCTCAACTTCAGGTTTCCTGAGTCAAAGTATAAGGTTTTCTTCACTATACAGAACTGTCTTTCCCTCAGAGGGTTGGGCTGGGAAGAAAATCAAAATATGTGGTGCAGTTATAAAAACATATAACATCTCTTTTTTACTGACTTAATTATAATTTATATTTCTCTAATATGTATTTTGTGGCTGGCTAATTAGGGATACAATCTTTTGTCTTCAATCAAAACAGAAATATCACAATTTTATGAGCCAAAACACCTGGCTTAGCTAGCATAATCCATCTTCCTCACAGACAGAATCCTAACAAGAGAAGGATTTTCAGTTAATCACAATGCAAAGTATATTTTCTTAGATTTATGTTTGAAATGAGTAGCAGCTGCCCACATCAATATTTTAAGGCAATATCCACTAAAATGTCACACCAATTTAAAATTAAAACCCCAAATATCTATCAGGATAATTTTGGGATAAAGAAGATATAGTTCTAAATTCTATTTTATTGTAAACTATGTTATGTTTGTGAGAGATTTTAAATGCTGAATTTTCACTGCCAGAATAAGTTATGGCTTTCGTCTAGTTAGCCTGTTATTCAAAATTCCTTGTGCCTGTTCAATGCTTAAGCAACTTTCACTTCCTCCACTGTGCTCTGGCGTTATCTGTGGCGAGTCCCAATGAATATTGGAGCAAGTATTTCTGGTTAAAGGAATCACTTTAACACAGTTTATATTTCTTTTCTTTTTTTTTTTTTTGGCTGCTACAAGGAAATGAGGAATTGATTTATAATTTCCAGTTAACTTTGGACCTATTTTCCTGCAAACACTATAAATACATTTTCTTATGAGGCATTTTCCCCCCAAGTAACACACAAATGAAGAAATCAGCTACTTCGTGAATTTCCAACCAGTTTGGCTCCCCTGAACATTTTGATTAACAGAATGCATAGGCAAAGTAATAACCACACACACAAAGAGCAAATGCCAAAGACGTATGGTTCCTAAATTTGTCCTCTCTTCTTTCCCTCTGGAAAAGAATATTTACTTTATGTGGAAAGCAAGTTTTCATCTGCTTATGCCTTACCTTCTCTGTATCTGCACCTTAATAATGACAGATAATAGATTATATTTATTAAGCCTTTATCATATATTCTGAACTGCACTAAATACTTCATATATACATACAGCATCCTTCTTAAAACAGTTTAGTGGACTTATCTTAACACTAATATAAAATACTGTTGACTGCCCCCCTCCCACATTTGTTCTTCCTCCTTTTTATCTGGTACAGGGCCATCTACATTTCCCAGCTCTCTTTGTAGCCTGTACAGCTATGCTACTAAATTTTTATAAGTGTGAGCAGAAGGTATGTTCATAACTTTGCAGGTATCTTCTACAAAGAGATTTGTCTGGCCTCACTGACCATCATTTCCTTTCAGTGTCAGAGAAGAATAGGGACTGGAACACTCTCGGAATCATGTAGTGAGAGAGGCAGACATCCCTCTAGCCTAGGTTCCCGGATTACTTCATGGAGCTGAGAGCATCTGTCTGCCCCAAACTGCTACATAAAAGAAAAAGCATTTCATTTAAACCTCTGTAATTTAGAATCTCTCTATTATAGCAGCTTATCTTTTACCTTAGGGAATATAACTGATATTCCACGTGAGAAAACTGAAGCTAAGATATGTACTGTTACTTTCTCAGGATCACACCACATATTTACAGTATATCCTCAGTTTAAAAAAATCTTTGAATGTGTAGCCTCAGAAATGACTTTCTATTGGTGTTTAAAATCAGAAAACTAATATTCCTACTTGGGATTAGTATGGATTTTCACATTCAGTCCTTTTATCAACCTTATACTAAACTTGTATATCCAGATCAGGAAATAGCCAAAAAGTCTTGATTATTGATAAATTACTGCAATTATAATTAACCAAAACCTTTCTAAAGCTGTACACTATTCCTCCTCTGTGATGGCCTTTTCCTATATCTTTCCTAAGATATATTCACTTCCATTATCACTGGCTTAGCCCCATAGCCTCATCACCCAGCACAGAATCTGGTACAAAAGCTACACTTGATGTTTTCCTCTGAAAGAATAATTTAATATTATCACTGACTATCTATGATTCTCTATATAAATTTAAAAATCATAGAATGTTAACTCAGAGAAGAATTGAGACCCTTGTAGCTTTAAAATGACTACCTAACATTTTTCCAGGAACTTTTAAAAGTTATGATTTAATAAGCATCATCTCAGCTTTTTAGAAAGTAGTTCCTTAATTTTAAGCTACTTCAACTACATTTTTTTTCCTGAAGGAATAAAAGTTAAATAATGTTTTAAATGAGCAAAATGGAAGTTGGCTTGCTTAAATTCATATATATATTATATTCATATTAAAAATATGACCTAATTTTCACAGACTTTTAAATGAATTAGCTAGTTAGGGTAATAACCTACTACTTCTCAGCAATGACTTTCTATTTGGTGTTTAAAATCAGCATTGAGTCTTTTTTTAAATAACTAGAGGAACCATGATGGATAGCTTGGTATGCAAAGACAATTGAAGACAACATGCCTGAACATTCTCAGAAAACTAATTCAAAATCATTATTTGATCTTTTTAAAGTGGAGAGATAAGAGATACCCAGGGTCTGCATTAAAAAAAAAAATCTCAGACTTTATACAAGGCCTTTCAAAGAAAGGGCCTCAGTTCACAAAGAAAACTGTCCTCTAATTTTAAACTACAAAGTATAGGTTGAATCCACTTGGAGAGGCCATAAAGGACATTCTTTAATCACCCTCGTTTAGCAAACTGCATTTTTATCAGTTAAAATTCATTAGTGGTAGGATAGCAGCCATTGTTACTTTAAAAAAATATATAAAGTCTTTGAAACTTCATCAAATATTTATTAGCCAATAAGAAATACAGACAAGCTTTACATATGGGCACACTCTGGAAACATTTGACTTCAAAATTTCTGACAATGAATTTTTACTTTGGCATTAAATGTTAAGATAGAGATAATATTTACATTCTGAGCTTCCAAAGGCCAGCAGACAAGAGGAAATGGAGTGATTCATAATTTGCATGACAATTATGAGAATTTAAAGAGTTTATCATGGGTAACTTAACAAGGTGTTAACGAGTGAGAAGTCACATTAACATGAACACTCAAGTGAACTATAGTTAAGAATGTTCTCATGCATAGAACTGTGGGTCCTATCAGAATGTGAAAACAAAGTGAAAAAGTTTACATTCAGCTTGCAGTAAGACTCTTGTGGAAATTGAACATCTATATTCTGTGGTGAATAAATTACTGATTCTAAAACAAAACAGTAAATACCAGCATGCAATGTCTATTTTGTTTGCAGCTATATGGTACTTCAATTATCAATAGAAAAATTTAATCCAAAATCTAGGCCCACCTACATCAATTTCAGAACCACTTATTTCTGGCCAAGTATTTATGCTTTGATCCGAGGAATGTCCCAAAGCTGTGCTGGCTTTCAGGAACATTTGCTTTGTACATTCTTCCTTCTGTAACATTAAAAATCATTTCAAAACTGTTCATGTCTATCTCTAAATTTCCATAGTAATTATGCTCAGAACTCTTATTTGCATTTTTGTGTGATGATGTACTATTCTCATTATTCAATTAAACCATTACTGTGATGTTAAATACTAATCGCAATGTTAGATTACACAATACCTGTTGGCTCATAACTAAATTACATGGATCCCAGATATAGCTTTTCCAGGGTAATTTTTGTTGAAAAAAATGTATCTATTCTAATCAAAATAGACAAATTATAAACAATCTAATATAATGGATTTTCATTAAATCTTAAAATTTAACCACAGCAAAATATAATGAGTCAATTAAACTATTTTGATTTATATTTTTCTTAAGTATAGGTCAAAAGCTCTACTCTCTCCAACTTTATATGACTGTAGTATAAAAAATGTCTACTTTTTAATGTTGTGTTTACATGAGGGACTATTTTTATTATAATGCTAAAAGTAACAAATATCCCTGAGGTTAATTGTTCTGCTCTTCTTTTCCTGACCTATCTATTGTCCAAATCTTAGAAGGACAAGAACTTAATCACCATACACAGAGCCACACACACACATACACACACTCATTCAAAATACTGGGAAAAAAGGACCTCTAGCTTTTGATCTCAGATCTCCAGGCTCCAATCCTTTTTTGTTGTTTTGTTGTTTGCCTATTTGTTTTCCTCTCTGAAAGCACACTTCCTGTTGAACCACCTGACATTATTGTAGTTTCATCCTTCACCTTGGAAGTGTTCACTATCAATTGATCAGGGAATGCATCTGTTAAAATCACTGTGTGTGTAGAACATCACATATTCTATATACAATACCAGTTCTGATTATAGATATTCTTTTGATTACTTAGAACCCCATCTTCTGAATGCCTCAGTTAAATTTAATTCTAAGTTCTCCAACGTGAATTAAAAAGCAAGAAAATATGCCAGCATACTTGTTTAAAAGCAGTTTCCAAACAAGGTTCCATAATGATTATTTCTCTAGAAATGAGTATACTTATGGAATGATGATCCCAAAAAGGTTTTAATTGCGCTTGTAAGATTTTACTCCCTAAGATGCAATATGGATTACCAAATAAAGAACATTTTGTTTAAAGGATAAAAATATGTGTTTTAATTAAAAATTTAATCATAGACCTCTTTCATTTGGAACAAACCAAGGTACCAATAAAATTTCTGTATGAGGACTTATGTAATTGTTTAACAAATACTTACTATGTTCCATTGTTAAAAATGTAGTAGTAAGCATAAATAAATAAATGGAAAGAAAGACATGGCACATGGAGCTTATAAAATTACAAAATTGTAGGAAAGATAAATATTAAATAATTAGATGAGTAAATATATGGTTATAAATTTAACAAAGAAATCTAAAAATGCTATTTAAATGTGTAGAAATAACATAGGTAAAGGGAAGCACAGAGAGCTCTCAAAAAAAGAAGAATGGCCCTACATCAACACAAGGGCAGACCAAGGGAGCCCATGTTAATGTTTCATACCTGGAAGCTAAGAGGCTTCTACCAAATTCTTAAGGATAGAGATTGAGGTGGGTTCATGTGGTAACCAGTTATAGAATAATCATATTTAATAATTTCTTGAAATATCTTAAACTGATGAGTTAATTAATCTTAATAACTTCTTAAAATGATCTCTGAATATATGTTGCATTATTTCTCCCAGAAGTTTTGAAATAAAATTCCAAATGAAGATAATTTACTTTGGGAGTTTCCTCCAAACAACAATATGCTGCTGAAGATACTTAATATGAAATAGCAAAGGCAAAAAGTTTAATTTTGGTTCGTTTTTAAAGTATTTGGGATTTTTCCATATCTTTGTAAGCTTAAGAGTTACCATTTCCAACATCAGTATTAATATAAGGACAGAGTGAGAGAGATAATTAAATATTGAGTTAAGGCTTATCATTTCTTCCCCACAGTGAGCTGAGAGTGAGACATATTTCCATGGCAAATACACTGATGAGAATATGGGGGAACCAAGATCAGGATGGCTTTAACTCTCCCTGTCATGGAGCTATGGCATGTTCATAAGTTTACTTTTTAAAAGATTCTGTGCCTTAGATGAGAGAAAGCTAAAGAGAAAGCAGTACTATAAAGGTTATTTGTTTTATATCATCTAAAACATTCAAAATATTCAAATGAGGCAGTCAGTAAAATAAACTTAACTAATGGTCACTGGCTTTAAATGGGTGTGTATCAATCAGGATATGCTGGGATCCACAGCTCCTAATGACCATGACAGAACACAAGTGCAAAAATGTTTAACTATTCATGGGACTTCATTCAATATAATAGTTATCGAAATTAGTTTTTAAGCAATGCTTGCCTACTTCTATCCCAAATTTATAAAGAACTTATAAAACTCAACAACAAAACAAAACAATTCAATTAAAAATGGGCAAAGAGCCTGAATAGGCACTTCTCTAAAGAGAACATTCAGACAGCCAATTAACATATGAAAAGATGCTCAACCTCACTGATCATGAGAGAAACGCAACTTAAAACTAAGGTGAGATATCACTTCACCAGCCAAAATGGCTACCATTAATCAGTCAACAAACAGTAAGTATTGGCAAGGATGTGGAGAAAAGGGAACCCTGGTGCACTGTTGGTGGGAATGCAGATTGGTGCAACCACTGTGGAAAGCAATACAGAGTTACCTCAATTAACTAAAAATAGAACTAGTTTATGAATTTATCAAGAGAAATCCAAAACACTAATTCAAAAATATAGTATATATACCCCATACATCATTCACTACAGCATTTTTACGATAGCCAAGATTTGGAAGCAGCCCATCAGTAAATGAGTAGATAATACAACCATGGGACATTTACACAGTGGAATACTACTCAGCCATAAAAAAGGAGATCTCATCCTTTGCAACAGCATGGATAGACCTGGAGAACATTATGCTAAATAAAATAAGCTAGTCAGAGAAAGATAAGTACAAAAAGATTTCACTCATGTAGAATCTAGTGAACAAAATCAACTAACAAAATATAAATAGACTCATAAATAAATAACAAGCTGACAGCAGTCAAAGTGATGGCAGTTACTGGGATGGGTGAAAAAGGAAAAGAGATTAAGAAAAAAACTCATAAACACAGATGATAGACAGTATGGTGACTATCAGAGGGAAGGGGTAGATGGAGATATAAGAGGATATAGGGTATAAATGGAGATAGAAGAAGACTTGACTCAGGTTGGTAAATACAATACAATACACAGTTGATGTATTATGAAATTGTATACCCAAAACTTAGATAATTTTATTAATAAATCTCACCCAAATAAATTCAATGAAAAAGTCAAAATAAAAAACAAATAAAATAGTATTTATAGATTGCTGAATTCTTAGTGAAGTATTGTCAGTATCCAACAACATTTTGCTTGTAACAGGCAGTTCTCTCAGCCAGAAGGTTCAATCATACTTAACTTCTATTTATTTAGTTGTGAAAATCAAGATAAACCTCCTGAAACCCAATTTTGTAAGTATTCTCTACACCTGAAAAGTCTTGAAAGCCAATGAAAACTGAAGTATAAGTCACTGAAAATTTCTTTGTGTGTGTGCACAGGTGTCCCCACATACAGGTGTGTTTGATGTAGGGAGAAGGGAAATTCAGACTGAGTAGCAAAAAAACAAAACAAAACAAAAAAACAGCAATTCCTTGTTTGACAGTGTTCTTTCTTGCCAATAGCCTCATCTCCAGGGCACCCTTAGCAAAGAAATAAGATCAACAATAGTACGTAAAGGCTGTTAAATTCTTGGCATGTCCACATCAATTGATCTTATTTACCAAAAACACTGTCAGGGACAAGAAATGAACTTTACATTTCCTCTGGTAGGAAAGCCAGGCAAAATAAGTAAAATATATGTGTATGATAATGATTATCATATATATAATATTTACCAATCCTTAAACATAAGGTATTTGCCATTTGATTTTTAGAAAGAGACGGTCACATTTTTTTTTCTATTCAACCCTGTAAGCTGCCATTTTTGCTACAACAAGGAGGCCAGTGTGGAAGTAGGCTAAAGAAACTAGGGGCATTAGGAATTTGACAATAAACTCATTCATGGCTCTTTCAGTCTGGAAGATTCTGAAACTTAGCAACATAGTAAGTGCTAAATAGAGTAAGGCAAATGGATTCTGATCAAAACCAGTACCAGTAAATCCAAGAAAGAGAAATAGAGCAAGGCACTTAACTGGGAAAAGCCGGTCCGTGATGACTGGGTTTGATTCCAGAATACCTATCAAGACAAATTCTCTTCTGGTCTCTGACCAACTGGCTCAATTATAACAATTGGAAAGTGGAAGGGGAGAGCACTTAAAAAGATATTTACTTCTGCTGTATATTTTCAAAGACTTTTGCTCTTATTGATGACAGAGATCATAAACCTCCATGAGGAAAGCGGACATGGAGTATCTGCAAACTTTTACATTAACGTAACCTTAAAGAGTGCTGTCTTCAGGACCCTTTCTTTCTTTCTTTTTGCTATTGGCACCTGGATTTTATTATCTGGCTTTCAGAAATTTCACACTAACATCATCAATCATGGATTAAGCACATTTTCATTCACATTTTCAAATACAAAAATTAAATATATAAATACATCAATTATAACCCATCCTTCTTTCCTCTTTCTCAGTCCCTTCCTTTCTTTTTACCCCTAAATTTTCAGAGAAAAGCAGCCAGAAATATATACATTTTAATCCTTACTTGGAAATAAGCATTTTCTTAATCCTATGACCAAATGTAGAATATGACATATCAATTGCATTATTTTTATTTATAGATTTAAACTTTTAGTGTTTGTGATATATAGGTGTATTATTATGTATTTTCTATTATTTTTCTGTTACATTTTGTGTTGTATAATATACTAAATTAAAATAAGAAATTTAACAAGTAGAGATATAAGTTGAATTACAATTAGTAATATATTCATTTATTAGATATTTAATTTTAACCCATGATTTCTATGTCTGGTTTTTTAGGACAAGATTCTTAATCTAGGTCCAAGAACAGTGATTTTAATCATTGAATTTTATGACATTTACCAGTCACAACACATTTCTTTTGTGTTTTTCAATTAAGTCTACATTCAGTATTATTCTGTATTAGTTTTAGATATACAGCATAGTGGTTTGATAGTGGGCAGTCTACAGAGTGCCCCACTTCGATATATTTACATTTCGAACAGATATATACTAAGTAGTTACATGTTTGGCTTCATGCTGAGTTTTATAGGTACTCAGTTGAATATTCTCTCCTTTTCGTCAGAGTTTACATGGTTGACCCAATAATGAATGAACCTGTTAAGTAGGGCTCCTGCTGGCTAACTGGGCTCAAATTTAAAAGCAGAGTTTAGCAGACATTGTAAACAGAGCCCTCTCACACAAGCTACCCTTCAAGGAGAACTGGCATTGAACTGCCTAATTGTACTATATTCCTGCCATCTGACCCATTCTTAGAAAGGAGTTCCTGGAGTCCTACTTCAATCAATAGGATTGAGACTTTCTGCATCCAATAGGAACTGCACAGTTCTATCCTCATTAGCATCTTCAGTTACAAATTAGAGCAGCTCTATTCTACTCAATCAGGACAGTGATTTTTTTTTTTTTTTTTTAAGACCAAACTGTGAGGGTTGGAAGTCCTCATATCATGAGGCTGGACCAATCAGGAACCTCGTTCTGTATTCAGCTACCTTCTGGCACAGAGCACACTTTCAGTTTTCACCTAAGACTGCCTTTCTCCATCTGGAGTTGTACTGTCCAAGGTGGAGCTGTCTCGCTGGAGCAAAGTGGAGCCATATCACTGGAGGCACCTCACCTGAGCTATTTTATGGCCATGCTGTTCCACAGCTGAGCTATGTCAAAATTGAGCTATATTACTATTGAGCTCTGTTACAGCTGTGCTGTTCCATTGCCAAGCTGTGTCAAAATTGAGTTGTTTGAACTAAATAAAGTCTCTCTCCCCTCCTAAATTGGGAACTTCTGTTGGCATTGATTGGCAGTGACAAGCTTCATTTAACAACATCTTTAGGATAGAGGGGATAGTTTTTTTTTTTTTTTTTTTTTTGCCTACCCAAAAATGCAACATCAATTCCATCTTCTGACTGACTATAGCCCCTGATTTTCATTTTCTCCCTATGATCATGTTAAAGAAAGAGGCCTATATAATCATTTCATCCCTTTAGCCTCAGGATTTCAGATTTGGTTAAGAATTAGCACACAAACCTAAGTTTGTACAAGTCAACCTCAGGATTTGGGATAAGGGTATTGAGAAGAAACACTGTCTTCTCTGTGATATATCCAATATGTATATGCCTGAAACTGCTGGTGGCCAGATTTCTCCTGTGGACAGAATCAGCCTCAGAATGAAGCTAGCCCTGAGAAACTAAAAGATAGGAAGAAGCTAAGTACCGACAACATATTCTGAGGTTCTAGATCTAAATATGCCTTAAGCCATAAATGCTAAAATTTCATTTATATTATCCACTAAATTATTTTTCTTTCTTTAACCAGTTTGGACTGAGTTTCTGTCATCTGATTAATAATAGGAAAGTAAGATCACTACAGGCATTACACTAAGCCAGTCTCTCCAAGAGAGGTTCATGGTCCAGCCATAGTAAAGCCTCCTGGGAACTTCTTTGAAATGCAAAGTATCAGAAGATCTACTAAACCTAAAGCTGTAGGGATGGAGTGTACTCAATCTATGATTTAACAAGGCCTCTAGATGACACTAATGTCTATGAGGTGATGTTCTTGTCTAAGAACCAATGTTCTAGCTCATTTGTATCTAGAGAATGAATGTAAGGCTAGACAAAATTCCTCCTTTCTGTGGATGTTTCAGGTGCATGAAGTAAACATTTTCAGTTGAGAGTTTGGGTAAGATCCAGAATAGAAGTCAGATCTGAGTCGCAGTTGAAAGGAAAACAATAGCATGGCAGAAGAGGAATGTTACCAATGCATTAGATTCTGCTGGACCTTTAAAAAAGTAAGATGGAATAATTTACCCACAAAAGCGGATTTTGAAAATCAGGCTCAATCTTTATCTTGGGCTAGAAATATTTTACTTATCTCAGAAGTCAAAGAAACTGCTGACATTCAGAAAAGCAATTGTGAGCTAAAGAAAGAGACCTGAGGAGATCTTTGAAAGGTGAAAAGGATCAATAGAAGTCAAGGGTTCAAACATTGGACATGTAAAATATATCAGTATCAGGCCATGTATGAAAAACTAAGGCAAGGTAAAGCCGAGAGCCAAAAGTGGACTAATGAAAAATTAGTTTAGGAAAAGTACGTTTGGCAAGGTCTTTTGCCAGCTGCAAGCTGCTTTTTGCAATCTGAAGTGCTTTTATATTAGCAACCAATTTGGTGACTGACATCTATTTTCAGATAGCCAGAGAACCCATTTTCCTCTCTAAATGAAGAATCAAATTGCTGCCAAGTAAGGTCAGGATAGAAGACAAAACTAAAATCATTAATAAAAATTAATCATTGATTTAATTGTCATGAATCTCAAAATTTAAAAATGCTTAGGGTGTGAATTCAAAGTGAGATTAGTACATTTAATGGGAGATACAGACCCAAAACAGATAAATATTTTAAATTGCGTGCTAGGAATTCTTCATGTCAATGCAAATTAATTAAGATTTTTTTTTTTTTTTCTGTTAGAGTTGGTTGGCTTGAGACCACTTCTAAATATTTCTAGTTATAATAGATAATGTCTCTAAATCTTTCTTGTTGTATTTGGAAAATCTTAAGGACAGTTGCCAATGTTTGCACTAGTCAATAAGTTAAGACAAATAAGCATTTTTGAGGATCCAGGATGGTATAGGAGTAAGTGGAAGCTATACTACCCTCCTACAAGGACCAATCTGGAATTACAACTAAATTGTGGAACAATCATCTAGAATAACCAACTGAGCACTAGCTGGAGAAAAGCCTCATAACCACAGACAGAAGGTACCATTGCACTACAACATAACTGATTCAGAGTGTGGAGGAGACTGCAAGAGTGCTGGCTGGGCTACCACAGGTGGCAGCTGAATATTCAGGGAAATATTTCAGTGGCCAGGGGTTACCCTGGGAAGTGTGGGGCCTAAACCCCAAACCAGGTTACCCAGATTACGTCATTAGAACTTGAGAAGGACCAAGATGGCATCCAGCTGCAAAAAGCAGCTGGTTTCCTGTCTGCCAAGGAGAGATGGCTAGAGTCACAGAGAGCTTCTTAAAGGGCCAATGCACAACATTTTGTTTGCACCCACTTACCCTGGGTTCTGGCAGAGGGAGAGAAGAGTGGACTAAAGACACTGGAGGAGAGTTTGCAAACAGTGGTTTTGGGGAGAAAACTGAGGAAGCAGCTGCCAGGGTCCCTGGGATGACTCAGTCCCCACACTGCAGGAGCCATCTTGTTCAGGCAGAGCAGTCCCCTCCAAGTGGCATCAGCTGAGGGGAAGCAATAGCCCCACCTGCAGGAATTACTTTGCCCCACCCTGCAGTGCTTAAACCTGACTACTGATTACCGATTGACTAAATTAACAACTGAAGCAAACAGCCAGAATATGGATAGCTGATAGTCTTGAATAAGCTACCTACGGCCAGGCTGATCTTCAGTCCTTTCTTTTTTCCTTTTAAGTTTGAATTTTTCCCTTTCTTAGCCTGGTTTTCATTTCTTTCTCTTGTATCCCTTCTTCCTTTATCATCTCAAAATGACTTCTCTTTCTGCTAGACATCTCTTAAGCTTTTCTTTCCTTTTTCTTCCGACTTATTCCATCATGCCTATATTGATTTTTGCTCCTTTTTGTCATTAGAGCTGTTATGGATCTTTTTCTCCAATTTTGTTCCTAATTTTTCTTTTCTTTCCTTTCCTTTTTTTTTTTTTTTTTTTTTTTTTTTTTTTTTTTTTTTTTTTTTTTTTTTTTTTTTTTTTTTTTTTTTTTTTTTTTTTTTTTTTTTTTTTTTTTTTTTTTTTTTTTTTTTTTTTTTTTTTTTTGTTCTCTCTCTGATATATATTCTGATATATATACTATATTCATGTATATATGTTTAATTTTTATTTAAACCTAATACTACATGCTTCCCTTTCGTTACTTTATTCTGCCTTCTTCCCTCCTTATTTAGCATGTAAACTTTACTTTATGTCATCACTTTGTTCTTATTTGCTATCCTTGTTATTGCCCCTTCCTCTCCACTCTCAAATATCATTTTTTTTTTTTTTTCAGTTAGGCACTTCATATTTATTTTTCCTTTCTTGTAATAGTCTTAATCTCTTTACACCTTTAATAATACTGGTTCATTTGCTGTTGATAGTGTGATGGTGGGTGGGGTTTGTTTCCTAGGCTGTTTGGTTTTCTTCTGGCAGCACCTGTAACACAGTGTGCATGAGTGGTGGGTAGAGTGACGCTCACTCAGCTAGCCAGATGGAAGGACCCACCAAAGCACAACCCAACAACAACTAAAACCAAATGACAAGAAAGAGCCCAAGCAAATGACATGTAAGTCATCCCAAGAGCATCAAGTTAAGGAAATCAAGAAGATTGTTTCAACAAATCCCACAGGTTTCTTACCACAGAAGGTCACACCATGAAGACAGGAAGTCAAAGAAGATCAATTAAAGAAGGAGAAACAAACAAGAAGAGTCCCCTACTCCTTTTGTTAAATATTAAATGGATCAACTCCTGGCGGGTGGCACAGTGGATGGGACACCAGCCTGCGGCAAACCAAAAGGTCACTGGTTTGATTCCCAGCCAGGGCACATAACCAGCTTGCAAGCCAGGTCTCTGGCCAGGTCCATAGCTGGAGGCAGGTGAAATGCAACTATACATTGATGTCTCTCTCCCTCTCTGCCTCTCTCCCTTCCCCTCTCTCTAAAAATAAAAAATTAATAAACATAATTATGGTACATTAACACAATGGAATACTATGCAGCAGAAAGAAAGAAGAAACTCACCTTTTGCAATAGCATGGATAGAACCTAAGAGTAATATGCTTAGTGAAATAAGTGAGGTGGTAAAAGGCAAATATCATGTGATCTCAACCCATACAGGAACCTAATGAACAAAACAAACAAATAAGCAGAATAGAACTATAGGCAAGGAAACAAGGAACAGAGTGATAGTGACCAAAGGGGAAGAGAGAAGGAGAGAAGAGGGAGAGAAGTGGGAAAGAAGGGAAAGAGTCTAGCCAAGAAACTAGTATAAATGACCCATAGACATGAACAACAGGATGGAGATTGACTGTGGGAGAGGGGCAGGGGTGGCTGGAGCAGGGGAGCGCAATGGGGAAAATATTGGACAACTGTAATACAACAACAATAAAAAGGAAATTTTAAAGTTACCTAAAATTGGGGACAAAAAAAAAAAAAAGTCCAATTGAAAAAGAAAGGCAGAATCTCCTGAAAGAGTAAAAAGTAAAATACAGGCAAGCAAACTATCATAATGACCATCCAAGACACATCATAATTAAGATGGCAAAATCCAAAGACAAAGAGTCTTAAAAGGAGCCATGGAGAAACAGCTAATAACATACAAGGGAGCTCCAGTAAGGCTGATTACACAATAGAAGCATTACAAGCCAGAGGGAATGGCAAGAAATATTCCAAGTTATGAATAACAAAGGTCTGAAACCAAGACTATTCTACTCAGAAAGGCTCTGACTTAAAATGGAAGGCAAAATAAGGAGTTTCTCAGACAAAATAAGGCTAAAAGTATACATCTCCACCAAACCAGAATTGCAAGAGATACTAAAAGGACGGCTTTAAGAAGATGAAGAAAGAGAGAGAGAAGAACACAGGTACAATGGGAAAAAATGGTGATGAATATGTACCTATCAATAACAACCTTAGAAATAAATGAGTTCAGTGTTCCAATCAAAAGACATAGGGTAGCTAAATGGATAAAAAAGCATGACTTGCATATATGATGCTGTCCACAAGAGACCTACCTCAAAACAAAAGATCTATACAAACTGAAAGTGAAAGGATGGAATAAAAATAAATGAACATGGGAAAAAGCTAGGGTAGCAGTAGTTATATCAGAAAAAAAATAATTTCCAAACAAAGGCCATAAAAAGAGACAAAGAAAACTTCGTAATACTTAAGGGACCAATCCATCAAAAAGATAGAACCCTTGTAAATATATATGCACCCAACATAGGGGATCAAAATATATAAAGAAAATTCTGGAGGACTTCAAGAAAGGTGTTGATAACAACACACTCATAGCTGGAAATTTTAACATCCTATTGTTGATGATGGATAGACCTTCCAAGCAAGACACAGGATACTATGACATTAAACAACACTCTAGATCAAATAGACTTAATTGATATGTACAGAACGGTTCACCCCAAAGAAGCAAAGTACACATTATTTTCAAAGATTGATGACATGGTAGGACACAAAACAAGCATCAACAAATTCAAGAAAATTAGAATCATATCAAGCATCTTTGATGACAAAGGCTTGAAACTAGAAACCAATCTCTAGGAAAAAACTCAAAAACATTAAAATTCATCAAGACTGAATGGCATGTTATCAAACAACTAATGAGTTAACAATGAGATAAAGAAAGAAATCAAAAGGTTTCCATAAACAAATGAAAGTTAACACACAACAACACAAAATTTATGGTACACAGTGAAGACAGTCCTGAGAGGGATGTTCATAGCAATATAGGCCTACCTAAAAAGTACAGAAGAGTCTCAGATAAACAACCTAATTCTACAACTACAAGAACTAGAGGGACAACCATAAGCAAAGGCCAGAGAAAGCTGAAGGAAGGAAATAATCAACATCAAAGCATAAAGAAGGTGTATGTATGATGCTGATCCTGATGTCGCCACACCAACAAGGAAAACACATAAGGTATGCAAGCATTGCACAAGTCCAGATACTGTACACAGATTCCAGGAGCTCATCAATGAAGATCCAGGATGTTTATCTTGACTTATTTGTTTTAAGATTTTATTATTTTTAGAGAGAGGGGAAGGGAGAGAGGGAGAGAGACATTAACATATGGCTGCCTTTCACTTGCCTCCAGCTAAGGACCTGGCTGGAGACCTGGCTTGCGACCCTGTTATGTGCGCCGGCTGGGGGAATTGAACCAGTGACCCCTGGATAAGCAGGCTGGTGCCTCATCCACTGTACCACCAGCCAGGGCATCTTGACATTTTGAGAGATGTAGTTGTACCATGGAAAAAGCATGTCGCAAATGAACGTTATTTTATCTTCCGACAAGATGGTGCACCAGCACAGAACACCAGAAAGGTGCAAGAATTTCTCAGTGTCAATGTTCTGAATTCTGGTCAAAGGAAATCTGGCCACCTAGTTCACCAGGTGCAAACCCTTTAGACTATTATGAATGCAACATTTATGAGAGAGAAGTTAATAAACAACCTCATTCCAATAAAGAGGCTGTTAAAGCTAAGATTGAAAACAGTATGATGTCTATGAATAAAGAACAGTTAACTAAAGTGTGCTCAAGATTCTGAAGTTGAATGGAGACTGTTATTGCAACAAATGGAGATTTTTTTTTGAACAATTTAAAAAATGGCTATGTTTATGTATTTACATATAAAAATCAATTTATTTCAAAATATAATACTTTTGTGGTATGTTGTTTATTTTAGTAAAATTTTGCCAATTGATTGTGCACCCTGTATAAATGACCTATAGACATGGACAACAGGGTAGGGTATTGACTGTGGGCATGGAGGAGTACATAGGGCAATGAAGATCAATGGAGGAAAGTTGGGACAACTCTAACAGAACAACAATAAAAAATAAAAACAAAAACTAAAGTAAATGCAAAAGAAAAAAAAGGAAGTACAAAACGGCAATTACAAAATAGTCCCAGGAATGCAAATTACAGCAAATGGAATATAGTCAGTAATATTGGAATAACTGTGTATGGCATCAGGTGGGTACTAGACTTATTGGGGGGAGAATCACTTCATAAGTTATGTGAATGTTAAATCAATGCATTATACCTCTGAAATTAATAAAATATTGAGTGTCAAAAATTGAAAACAATTTAACTTAAATATAGAAAAGGAAGCCTTCACTGGAGGCTCAGTGGATAGGTGCCGGCCCGCCAACTCAAAGGCTGCTGGTTCCATTCCCAGCCAGGGCACATAACCCGGTTGCAAGCTGGGTCCCCAGTCAGGTTCATAGGTGGAGGCAAGTGAAAGACAACCAACATTGATGGTTCTCTCATTTTCTTTCTCCCTCCCTGCCCTTCTCTCTAAAAATAATGAATAAAACCTTAAAAAGAAATAGAAAAAGAGAGAAGAAAAAAACAAGCATTTTTCATAGGGCTCAATACCCATAAGAAATCAATAAATTATTAACAACAATAATAAATATGTGTCAGTCATATGTACTTCTTTTGTCCTTTTGACAAATTACATCAAAATAAAATAAAAAATTGTGACATAATTTTTCATTACCTTTTCCCCCCTTTATTTAACATAAATTACTACATTCTTAAAAATAGAAAAGAAAAGGTTGAGAGGAATCTAAAGAATCCAGAGCAGTTTTTCACATTTTAGTAGCTGCTCAGGAAAGCAAAAGGGCACTTTGGTAGTATCAGCAAAAAGGTGTTCCATGTTCTATCTGCTACTGTAATAACCTAGTGAAGTTCTTTACTGCCTTATGATGATTCATGGATTCTTTTAATAATTTGGCACATGCAATTGAACACCCACTGTGCGCTGTCACCGCACAAGCTCTGAAACTAAACCAATAATTGTCACTTGTAATTGTCTCCAGTGAAACCTGCAAGAAGATCATTTGTCAGGTAAAAAAGAATAAGTATCAATTATTTCTCAGTATAAATTTTTCATTGCAGTGTCAAGTATTTTAAATATCTCTGATTTCCCCAAGCACAATCTAAAGGCACCTGAATTATCTTAAAGTAGAGCTTTTGAAATTCTATTTCCTCCACCGTATTGTGCAGTCATCAAAATATACTTTTTTTAAAAAGCCTTATAACATATCTTATAAATCCCTAAACTAGAGACACTGACCCAGAGTCAGTTAACTAACTTCTGACATATCAGTGAGTTTTGGGTAATGTTCAACTGAGACAAGCAAACATTGGGATCTCAGTAATAAAGGCAAAAACAAAAGAGAAGAAAGATGATCTAAAGGAAAAAGAGAAGGAAACCTTAGTTTTGTTTTGTTTCTCCTCACTTTAATCTAATGAACAATTGATATTGGGTTACCAAGTATCTAGAATTTATACCCGGGTAGGCAACTAGAATGGACTATATTTTAGGTTTTTCTGTCTTATGTAAGTTTTTTCCTTTATTGCTGTAATTGTGTAATAAATTGCACAGAAGATTTTTAGCAGTAATAGGTTTCTCATTGCCATATCATTGTCACCAACAGGAAGCAGATATTCAAGGTCTTTCAGCTAATATTTATCTTCCTATAAAATTATTTTTTCAAGAAATTCCAGGAAGTTGGAAATAGTTTATTAAATGCTTATGAATTCAGTGATCACCCACAACTCTTGTGAGAAAAAATACATGTAAGAATAATTATGTTGAATTGATCCAATAGAGAGATTAAATGAAAAGGAAGTGATATGCTATTTGAAGTTACATTACTGATTATATAAGAAAACAAATATACAGAGTTTTAAGTAACAGGACTGTTTTTGCAGGTAGTTTGCCTATAAGAGTGCCAGATAAAATGTAGAGAATAGAAAAATAAAGTTTAAAAATATTAATTTAACAAACATAAAACATTTAAAATTTAGTTTCAAATAAACAATCAAAGTTTCTTTATCCTATGTCTCATACTAATTATAAATATTAGTTATACAAAAATATATTTGTTGGTTATATGAAGTTCAAATTTAGCAGGGTCTTTATTTTTTTATTTCTTTGTTAAATAAAACAACTCTAGCTAAGCATTTAATCTTCATACAACTCAGTAAGATAAGTAATATTATCAATAATTCTTTAGATTTAATGAGACACAGGGGGTTTGAGTATCTATTTCAAAGCAACACAGTTTGTATGTGTTGAAGTTAGTCTTCTAAACCAAGACTTTTGGCTCTAAAGCTCTGTTTTGATCTGCTCTGCATGCTGTCACTTTAGGTTAGAGACGTGCTGTTTTAAAATAACAACAGCTACACATTCTCTCAAGTGTAAATGAGAATAATTTAAGCAAAACTATATTCAGTGTTTCTCTTTAGCAGCCTATGAATTGTTTCTGAATTGTTTCTGTTAGCTGAGTAGGAACATTGTCACACCCAATTTAAAAGGAAAGACAAAGTAATTAAGGAACGACATTCTTACATTTCCAAGTCTCGCAGAACAAAGACAAAACTCCACAAATCCATTTAATCTACAAACCCTTGATCCAGTAAGTGCTGGTTACAGCTGAGCACCACTTAATATTAAACTATTCCATTGTGACAATAACAGTAACAGAGTGACTAATTTCAATTTAGATCTCCAGAACTTTCTTATGCTTTACTTTTTATCTAGCAATGTCCTACACTATCTTTATTAGAATCTACAAAACTATTCATCTCTCTGGCGAGTACTAGCTCTTCCTTCTTGCATTATATTTGATCTTGACATCCTAAGTCTTGCCTTTCAGTCTAGTGCAGCTCATGTTTCTCTTCTAAACCATTTGTCCTTATTCTTTTACTTTTATCAGTCCTTCTCTTTGTTTCCTGAGCCTTCCAAAATATCTCATTATATTTTACTTCCTATCATTATATTTGTTTGTTAATTTTTGTTCTAATATTCATGCACTGATTTTAGCTCCCATATTTATCTGTTTCTACTCATCTCTGCAATCCTACCTTGAACAAAAATAATTAAATATTCTCTTATATCCACTTTTCCACTCCATTCTTTCTCCTGAGTGGATAAAATCTAAAGTTTGCCATACAAAATTAAAGAAATCAAGTGCTTATTAAAATATTCCTCATACTGCCTTCTACTTACTCTTCTGTTTGATGATTTAGGTCTCACCAGCATAAACCCACTAACTGTGTGTGAGTATGTATGTGTGTATGTATCCACTGATGATATGTTTATTGATTTCAGAGAAAGAAAGAGAGAGAGGTGGGTGGGGAGAGAGAGAAACAATGTGAGAAAGAAACACCAATCAGTTGCCTCGCATAAGATCCTCGACTACAAATTGAACCCACAACCTTTTGGTGTAGTAGATGACTCTCCGACCTTCTATGTTAACTGGCCAGACACAAGGTCTTGGAGTATATTTTTAAAGTACCTGGAACAGTACCAGGGCCTTCTGATTGGTTATTGGAAAAAGAAGTCATCACTATACTAAATTCTTTGTCCAATCTACTCAGAGCAGTATTGCTTTTCCATATCCACTTGTTTTTATATTTTATGCCTTTCTTTGAATAATAAAAAGGAATTGGATTAAACAGTATATGAACTATTTAGAAAAATTAAAATTGTATTTTCTATGCATGTGTAGCTCCTGAAAAGGTTTTAGAAGCCGGAATCAAGAAACTTTTGAACTCTTTGTGTTCAGCAGTTTCAAGACTGGTAATTACAGATAGAAATGTGTAAACATTTTAAATAAATATTCAATAATTGATTAAACCTGGTCACCTAGTAGACATTGAATATGGGAGTTTTTGTGGTTCATTTGTTTAAGCAGAATTCCATTGCTTCTTTTCAGGCCAAAACTAATAATCCCTCAACTACATATGAAGATGGATGTGTTCTTTGTTTAAACAGATATAATAAGGCAGTTTTGTTATTTACTTTAGCTTTTGCTTGTAATTTTTTTCCTGTAAAGACACAACACAGAAAAACATCATTTCTGACCTTCATATCATCAAACAGACAAACAAAGGCATTTTCCACAAAAAGTCCTCCAATTCTAGTCACCGTCAGGGACATTAGTAACTCTTCACATATTTGCCATCAGTACAGATTACAATATTGAACTATATGAATCTGCTGATAAATGCAACTGCCTCTGATCAATACCATTGGAATTCCATAAAATTCAACTCAGTAATTTAGTTAACAAGTATTGTTGGAGACCTACATGCCAGAAACCTTATTAATTGTTCTTCATATAAGAAAAATGATGTTCTTCTACTTATAAAAATATTTTTAAATGTACTATTACATAGGGTAAATACTAGTTGTAGAAAACCAAATTTTTCAGGTAACTTAAATAGACCCCTTTAAGTACCAAACTTAAAAAAATATGCACCTCAATTTGTTGTAAACACTTCTAAAATATACTTTGCCTTTACAATATTTATAAATAGACTATGATGAATAAACATTAATCCAATTTTGATGACTTAGAGCTAAGTTCTAACTCCCCTAACATTTACAAATAGTTTATATAGCATACCTCCTAAATTTATTCCTCAGTGGCCATTGTGATGAACTCTGAGTCTCAGATGAGGTCTACGAGGGTATTTGTTCCTCTTCTAAAACATATGTATACTTTTGAAAGTTGTGGATTTGCTTTTCTTTTGTAGCAATCACTTTTTACTGCTCCCTGCCCTAGATTTTTCTTTCCCTCCTTCTTATCCAATTGAATTCTTTCTGTCCTGCTTTGACCTAGAGACCAGATCTCCAAGTGTGTTAGCCTTGAGAGTAAACTGAGATTAAATAGGTTCTGAGTGGCAATTTGGCACGTTCTCTCATAATGTGTTAAGTAAATTTAATAAATATTTGTTGTGGTTGCCCAGAGAACTGGGGCTCAATTCCTGATAGGGTAACTGGTTAAGAGACCTCTAGATAGACAGGTTAAGCACTACTCAAAAAGAATCTCACTAAAAGAGTCAGTTTCTCTGTAGAGCCTCCCCAACTAATGGGGCAGTCATTAACCTTGGAAAATTTTTATATAAATATATGTACAAATGCATTTTCATATCTGGTATATTCAAATATTTTTATATGATAAACATATATGTAATTTGAAAAGATTTGTATTATTTTTACTATAAGTAATTGTTTTCTGGATTAAATTAGAAATGGAGTAAAATCTAATGTGACTTAACTGGAAATGTTAAATCAACTGAAATCATGATGTACATATAGAAGAATTGGCTGAACTACTGGAAGCTACAAGACAACTCAGGACTGTAGTCTTTATGAGAAAAATACAAGTATCAGCCAAGGGTGATAATAGTTTTCAAAATTTAAGTATTATTTATGTTATATTTATAACCACATAAAAATATATATAAATATCTACCCCCTAGTAGCACATAATTTAAATGCATTTCATTTTTCACTGCCTACAATTCTTAGCCTAAGGCATTTGTCTAAAACACAAAATATTTGAGATTCTGACTTAGTATAATATTTCAAATTAGCTGGCCAGCCCTCCATTCAGGCCCTTCATCTCCTTGTAGAAGAACTGTGTCACTTTTTGTTTTTTTAGTCTGAAACATGTTTGAGTATATTGGTATTGAGGCTTGCCCTGTGGTCTGGCCTTATGTCAACTAATTGGGTGTCTCTCATTTAAGTACTGGGATATTGTACCTAAAGTATTAGAGAAATACAAAGACTTTAAAAAAAAAAACAAAAAAACTTCCCAACTTTGTTTTTGTGAATAATCTAAGCAAGTATATCTGTTCTTTCTAAACAAAGAAAAAGGTCTCAAGAAAGTTACTCCATTATCAGTTTGCTGACAGCCTTTCAGAACTTATTATGTACTTGATATGAAAGATACAGTACTTGTTTGTCCTTCAGGTGTTTGTTTCCTCTTGAAGAAAAAAAAAATTAAGAAGAAAGATCAGACAAAAGTGAAGGAGAAAAAAGTGAAAAACATCATCAATAACTATTCTGGCATTTTGAAATTTAACTAGTTTTAGATTTTTATATTTAACACATATACCACTCTAGGATTCACCTTGAAAAACTTTGAAGATAAGAAAACATTTATTCTATCCTTTAGATATTTCTATTTAATAAAATTGACTTCAATTTAGGTATATAATCTGCCTTTCTCTAAAGTTGACTTTTTCCTGTAATTTTTCTAGTTACTTTCCATTTTACATTGCAAATGAATCCTGAAAAGTATACCATTATTTATCATAACAACCTTTATTATTATTCAGCAACATATACTGTTTAGAAAAAAACTTTTCTACATAAAGAATATTGGTAGAGATAAAATGCTACTGTCATTTTTAACAGCTGGTGTTAGTGTGAGGCACTGAGAGCTTGCTGAATATAAACAAGAAAAATGATCTACTGTACAAACCACATACTGTTTATGTGGTTGTATATAGTGGTGACGACAAGCAGTAATTTCAAAGCTACTGCGTAAGTCCCCATACAATTTACTGGGAAAAATAATGATATATTGCCTGAACACCGAACCACCACTGAATAAAAGGAAGTTATTGGGAACTTTTAAGGTGAAATCTCATAAATATTGTTATTCTACTAGTAGCAATCTGATTACTATCTGAAATTGTAATTATATAAGAGGAAGTCAAGGTCTTTCTAATAATAGTCCAGAAATATCAATTTTATAGAAGAAAGCACTATTATGTAAAGTGATGCAGTGGTAGTTTCAAGTATAGGGAATGCCTATGACTTTTTCCCAAATAAGGTTAACTCATTAACCAAGTTATAGGTTCGGTTATTTCTCCAGTCTGGAGTATGTGAAAGAAAGAATGAGGGTTCCATAAAAAGGTTAATATCACCAAAGTGCATTTATTACAGAACAGTAACAGAACATGGGAGAATTATTCTTTTCACCTGTCAATTGCTTCAATCTCTGACCCCTGGCTAATGGTCTCTTCAAATACTTACTTAGAATATGTATTCATTTTTCATTCATTTCTCTGTCACAAATGGTTACTGAATATCTCCCACATGTACTCTTCTAGGTGCTGAAGCTATAGCAGTGCAGTCAATGTAGCTACTCTCCTCAGATAATAAACAAGCAGAACAACCAATACATTCAGATAAGGTCAACTGCCATGAGAAAACAAAAGAGAATAACAAGGTAGAGAAGTCTGAGAGTTAAGGAGGGGACAAGAACCAGATTGGTGGTCTGGAAATGCTCTCTCTTAGGGAGCATCATTTGAATTGAAGTCCACCTGATGGGTGGGAAGCAACTGTGAAGAGCATGCCAAGTCTATAGAGCAACAAATACAAAGTGCATGAGAGAGGAATTAATGGAGTATGGGTGAGGCACAGAAGGCCCACTGGGTAGGAAAGGGAAGCATGGCAAGGAAAAAGGAGAGACAGGCAAGTCCAGATGGATCAGGTGAGACCTTACAGCGATGTCAAAACACTAGCATTTTAAGTTCAATGGGAAGCTGTTGGTAGATTTTAAGTAAAAGAAGCATCTTAAAGTATGTCCAAGAAGAATAATTTGGTTAAACATTTTAACTAAGACATGTTGGGAAAATATCAGGAAATATGGGATGAGAAGTGATGAATATAGTTTTATTGCATGGATGCAACTCTAAAATATAGACATATTCCTAGGGATAATCTATGAATAATTAGCACACATTGGGGAGAGAGTGGCAAATCTACTTCTTGGACCAAGTTATTTCCTAGGGCAAAGGCAAACTAATTATTTATTTTAGTACCTCAATGTTTTCCCACATAGTTCTGACCCTTTAATTTAACCTCTAAACCTGAAACCTGTATGTATGTTTTCTAAGGAGCTCCTGGCATATTGAGCTTTTTAAGATAACATGTTAATATAATTTGGCCAATATCTCCATTTCAAATTATATTACTACAGACCAGGTAGCACTGATGTGCATGCTTACAGCTTTATAAAATCAACCGTGTCATGTACAATGGAAGCTATGGTTGCCTGCATATTGTAATATTATTGCATTACAGGAAGATAATTGATTTGTTTAAAATGTTGCAACAATAAACCATTTCTCAGAAAAGATTACTGCTTAACTAAGAGGATACCAAAGTCAATATAGAAAGGCAATTCAAAGAAATTTAATTTTGATCCATTTTGCAAAGCAAGCTGGTCATGTTACATGAAGATGGATTAGACAATGTAAATGATTCAGCATGGTCAAACCAACTATGAACCATTTCCATTCTGATGGACTCAGGTTTGTAATTAAAATCAAAACCAAGGAGAATAAAAACTGTTGAGTACAGAGGTCTAAATATTTTGTAGGAGCATAGCACAAATGTGTGAGGTAGAATCATTATCGATCTTACATTGACATTCCACTATACTTAATTTATGCTCCTTTTGTTGAAAACTGAAATTATAAGTTCTAGCCTCTCACTGGAATGTTGCAAATTAGAAAAGTCACCTAACCTTTGTGCTGCCAATTTTGCCGTTAGTCATTCACTGATGGAATATACTGGATAATAGATAAACACAACTGCTGATTGGACTAGCTTAGGAAGAATAAATTCACAGGGTTTGAAATATCTGTATTATTTCCTTTGTGATCATATGAATATTTTTAGAGCCAACACTAGTTGTATGGTTGCAATCTGAACATGCCTTAGTCTAAAGAGATGATCATATCAATATCCTTGGTTTTACATTTAAATAAGATGTAGCCATGATTGGAACTCATTTTCCCAGGTGTGCACTGGTGCATACACTTCATAAACCACATTATTCTTAAGCATAGTTAATCAAGCCATATTTACCGACAATGTGTACCTGACCAAATCGTTCGCATTTTAGAAAACAACACAAATTGACTATCTGACTTGAAAGACACATTTTTATCACCATGTCCAAGTTCAAAGATAGAAAAGTTATTTTAACAAGCCACTGTAATTTATTCTCCCCACCCACTTAAGTATGGATAGCATTGGTGTTTTAAATAACATTAGAGCATAGATAAAGCAGTATTATCTTACGGCATAAAGGATGAGTTGTTCATATGCAGAGAGGAATATACCTCTTTACTTTCAATAGGGCACTGAATTATTCTTTCATATTAATGAATTTTCTCTAGGACAACATGCTACTTTTCCACCACTCCTTATAACTAATGGCATACATTTTCAGAACAGCTATTTAAGATTAGAACAAAAGCTGACAGCCTACAGTCAAAAATCGTTGTAAAGGTGTGGCACATTCAGAGTTCAGACAAGAAGTCCAACTTACTACTCAATGCTTGACTCAACTGAGCTTCTTGCCCTCAGTTAAACAGAGTCAAGACTTGACTCATTCACAATCCTATATCCAAGGTGGCAAACACAGGTTAATGAGAGACAAAATAAGACCCTAAAACTTGACAATTACTGGTTAACATTTTCATTGAAAACAAAACCTGCAATAATTTCCAACATTGTGATTCTTTCCTTGAAGGTGTTTCTTAACACTTTTACAACTCATAGTGTATAAAATACAGCATATTTCCATATAGAAAAAGAAAGCAAGCAACAGTCTCCTTTATCTTCTTTTCCCTCATAATTATATGTAATAAGATTTCAGCTGTTTACATCTTTTCATAAGAATCAAATGCTGAAAGGAAGCAATCTCTGTTTTGGCACACTGGTGCATTTATGTAAGTACACATTCCTACATTTACTTAATAAGCCAAGTATGAGTAAATGCTATTTATAAGTTTAATAAACTGAATACAGTCAGGCCTATAAATAAGTTTATTCTCACATTACACCCAAATTTTAAACAAGCAAGCATGAGAATCTTTTACTTGAATGAGGACACCATTATCTATATTGTCATGCATGGCTATCACCACACGATTCTCTTAGCCACTTGAAATCTCCCCTGCTCAGAAGAGGGTCCATGAGGACCATCGTCCTGTCCTATTTCTTTTGGCTACTGTGGCTCAGGTCTGAAGGTTTTGGTGCCTTTATGCTTGCCTGTCTCTATCAAATTACACCATGGCTGTCAATAACATCCTGATTTTCACTTAGCATTTGTGAAGTAAACATATCTGATGTGTGTTTTCTACCCAGGTTCATGCTCTAAGAGTTTTAGATATTTGTGTATAATTTTTTCTTATTGGTTACATTTTCCCTATTTACATGTTAAATCTTAAAGTGATAGAAATAAGCAATGTTTCATCAAGAATCCTTAGCCACTTTCTCTCTCCCTCTCTCAGGCGTGCGCACACATACACACACACACACACACACACACACACACGGGAAATGTATCACAACTTCATTAGGTCCCAAAACATAGCCATGTATTTTCAACCACTGTCTGAATCAGAGCATTAAAAGAATTAATTGCAAGGAAGTCATTCAAAGACTTTCTCTCTCTTCATGCATCTGCTCTGAAGGCATGAAACATTGGTCCTCTTACATTAGTATGTAATGGAGTTGGTCAGTGAGAGCTCAGCAGAGAGTTGAACACCAAGCAGAGTCTGTAGAGTGGAAAACAGGATTGTGCTGATTGATGAAAGGCATTAGCTACATCCAAAATAATTTTTAATTTATGTAAATTATTTGCCAATTTCTATTTCTATTGGAGGATTTACATTATTCCCTTGCATATTCATTCCAATATCAAAACATTACAAAAGCTTTTGACAGATAATTTTCACTTTTTTAAAGGCTGTTGAATAAATAACCCAATGGGGAAGTATTTGGTAGTTTTCCAGGAGTACTTAAATGAGTATATTAATTGCTATGAGTGACTTAATTTCAAATTCTCTCCCACACAGTACAAATCATTGCTCCCAAGATTTAAATGAGATACCATCTTGCCAACTCAACACACACAGCACAGGGAAACAGATTTGTGTAGATATAAAAGTTCTGGTTGAGGTCTCATTTCTACCTAGTGCCTATTTTATACCAGAATTGTGTGCCCTGAGGTACGGAGCTTTTTACTGGTGGTTGCCAATTGCCCAAAGGCTGCAAACTAAAAACAGAAGAGAGAATGCTATGCTGCATTTTCCTTCCCTTCTGATTTCACATGGGTCTTTTGCTTTTGGTCCTGTATACAATACCACAGGGAACAAGGCTGAGAAAGAAAATCTCTGACTTCATAGGAAGACTATATGTACTTTCAATCTTTTTCATTCCTTTTTTTTTTTTTTTTGGTCTCTTTGAAGTTTCGTATATCTATTTTGAACATCAACAATTTTCCTCTACCTTCTAAAATTGGTTTCTAGCATCACGACTTCTCCTTTCAAGACCAGGGCTGTTTTTAACATTTATGCAGCCGTCAATTCCTGCCAAGGTTCTCATGCAGCTCTGTGCTTCCCAATCATTTTTGCTAGCCCATCATTTAACAATTATCTGACTGCTCTATTTTCTGGTACATGATCTCCTTAGTATAGGCTGATAACACTTTACATATTCAGAATTGACTGAGCAGACCTCTATGACCTGAAGTCTTTCCTCAACTGACTCTGTATTTTGTAATACGGTCCCCTAGGACCAATCTATTTTCACAGTAGTTGTTGAATCCTTCCATTTCAACTCTTTATGTACATAAAATCTGGCACACTTATATCTGTAAACTCTGTAGTGTGGTGTTAGTTCATGGCTAAAATGAAAATTTGCACAGAAAAATATAATAGGGTGATACCAAGGCCATTACTGGCTTGTAAATATGTTAAAACTTAGGTAACTGAGATTTGGGATTCTTCTGTGAGCTTTATCAACTCAAGAGAACTGCCATTTCTAGGGTTCCTGAAATGGAAATGGTAGCAAAGATGTAAGATGGACTGAGATGTAGAATGAAATCTTTATCAATGTTTTAGTGAAAAGGTGGAGCATGAAGACCTCGCTGGTGGCACAGTGGATAAGGTGCCTGCCTGAGAACCCAAAGGTTGCTGGTTTGATTCCCCAGACAGGGCACATAACCAGGTTGCAAGCCAGGTCTCCAGCCAGGTCCATGGCTGAAGGCAAGTGAAAGGCAACCATACATTGATGTCTCTCTCCCTCTCTGCCTCTCTCCCTCCCCTCTCTCTGAAAATAATAAAATCTTTTTTTTAAATGTGGAGCAAATTAATTGAAATAAATATGAAAAAAAGATCTTTCCTGTCAAATACAACTTTGCCCAAGAGAGAGTTTGATACTTGGATGCAAAAATGCATATTTATATGCCTCATCATAGCAATTTAGTAAATTACCATCATGAAACTCTTAATGATGCCCCAAGAGGCTGAAAAGGTTAACGAACTTCCAACAGTATCTATTTCATCAACTCAAAATTCACTTGAACATTTAAAAAAAAAATTTTTAGATGTGTCAGAATTTGAGTAGTTCCGAAATACTCCCATGTTCCTACATCTGTGATCGTTATCTACATTGATAATTGCATAGCCTCTACATATACCTATTAGAATCTATTCATATGTATATATATATATATACACACACACGCACATATATATGCATATATCAAGTTATAACTTCACAATAAAACACATACAAAATTAAAACCCTCACTATAAATGCACAATGGTATAAATTTCAGTGTTATAATATTTCTTTATAAATAGTAAATGTTGTACATGAAATATATTGACCTATATTTGCTACAAAAGCATAACATTTTAAAACTTTCATTTAAACTATCATTCCATGAATTAGGAATAATGTTCCATAAATGATTTACTTACTGTAAGTCATTTGAAATATTCATGTTACCTGAATGTCAATCTATATTTTCTCATATTTTTTATCCAACAGTTAAAGTTTTAACATATATTAAATATCACTAAATTAAGTTTAAATTCAAAAAGCATCAATGATAATTGAAATAAATAAATGTGAGAAAATATTTTTAATATTTTGTTGTCCTTATTTGCAATATTTGTTTTTCTTAAAAAATCCAATAGTTTTTCATTAATAATGTATTTCATTTGTAGTTATGAAATGGGCTCTACTTCTCTCTAGAGTGTGTTACAAGCTTACATTGTTTTAAAGTTTTGTGAATGCTCTAAAAAAACTAATATTAAAACAATAATCAGGGAAGCAGAAGTAATGATATACAGAAGTTAAATGGCCATATGGCACAAAAGAAAGGCAGTAGAAATGACCAATGAAATAAAATGTTGTTTTCTAGATATTCATGGGAGGGTCAAGTTACACATTCAGCCCTGGCTGGTGTGGCTCAGTGGATTGGCACCAGTCTGTGAACCCAGGGGTCGATGGTTTCGATTCCCCAGTCAGGGCACATAACCATGTTGCATGCCAAGTCTCCAGCCAGGTCCTTGGCTGGAGGCAGGTGAAAAGCAACCATACATTAATGCTTCTCTCCCGCTCTGCCTCCCTCCCTGCCCTTCTCTCTGAAAATAATAAAATCTTAAAAAAAAAAAAAAAAATTTACACATTCAATAATGCCCTGGCACAACTTTTCAAAGCAAATTGCTAAGAATGCTGATGGGAAGCTCCAATACAAGTGAAGACATTTATTTTGGGAAGCACATTGAACACTAAAAGACTTATTTGACCATCATTGTGACAAAATTGATGGCAATTTAAGAGATAAATTGAAGATAACATGACATTATATTTTTTTCATACCATAGAAGAGGCCTAAATGTGAGTAAATTATGAGCCTGACATTTAATTAGAACAAATGAAAATATACCATCAAAATATCTGTGTCAGATACCAGAAAATTAAGCTGTCAGGAAAACACACCTGTCTGAAATAGAAAATCTTATCACCAGATCTCCTTGTACCCACCATCCTCTTACTATAATCTATAATTGAGAAAATGAGAATGAGAAGAATAGAAAGAAAAACATTATTTTTTAAAAGAACTAGTAAATGATTATTCCAAAAATAAGAATCACAAACTGGTGAGAGGATATTCTGTCTTATTTAATACATTTCTTTGTCACAGAACTAAATTAACTCCTTGTATACAGTATGGATTCACTTGTATGTAATATGATTCATTAATATGTTGGAATTATAGTGGATAAAATGTAATGAATGTAAATATATGAATTAAGAGAAACTACATATCAAAAGTTTGGTTCTCTAACTTCATAGTTTATAGGGATTCTAGATAAACTATAATTAGTAGGATGTGACATCATTATTTATTTGGAATGATGGAAATAATTGATATATAACATGAAGATAGAAAGTGAAGTAACTAGATTCCATTGGCTTTTCCTCATCTCTTTGGCAGAGTATAAATCAGGATGCTTAACTATTGTTTTATAATGCAAAGAACTTAAGTCAAAGATAATTGATTTGCATTTAAATTTCACATAAAGTGGTGTAACTTTAGGTAAATCATGTGTCTATTTGAACCTCAGTTTTCTTAATTATAAAGTATAAATATGTATCACCATTCTATGTTATCTCACAGATTTGAATGAATTTAAAATCAGATTATATAGTAACAAGCATTTTGAAAATTATTACATTATGTGGATGCATGATGATATTATTTTCACTATGATGAAGAATCAAGCTGAAAGAGAATGAGATATTTTCTAATATATGGAAGTGTTTTAGGACTTCACTTATCTAGAGCTGGGATGGGGCTTGTGTAGGTAGGTCAGTCAGACTTTACTTAATAGATATGTATCTTTTCAAATACCATAACAATCCCTTTAGGGAACTCCATCTCTAACACTGTATCTCATTAACACTAGGGATTTACTTACCACTGTATAACCCTCTACGACAGAAGCTTTTTCAGAAAATTTCATCCTATGTCCTAGAATCTACTTACAATATTCTATTTTCTCCCTTTGTCTTTCACTAAATTTTAATGGGTCATGCAGGTACATGAATTTGTTTCTGTTTCTACTAGACACACATATTCATGTCTATATGTTCATACACATAGGATGAAAAAGAACCTTTGTGTGTTCATGCAAGGAGTCCATGCAAAAACCACCATCTGCTTGCTGTTCTGAGCATAACTTTTACAGACTTGAATACCACAAAGTATCCTAAAGACATGCGGTGTCAAACAGAATAAATAAGGGAAGGTATACTCTATAATAATGTAAGATGACTATTTGTCTTCAGTTATTAATTACCATGTGAACTTTAGTTAAAAAAAATTTTCCCTCCTTAGCTTCTAGAGTGAATAACAAGAATATGGTTGATAAAGTGCAAAGCATTAATAGCTCCTTCCTGAAATTACCACTTAAAAGCCATTTCAGGTTTTTTTTTTTTCCCCCAATCAAATCATTACTCATTACTTTAGCAATCTATTACAACTAAGTTATGAACCTCAGATCATTCAGATTTTAGAAATGCGGTTCCTCTTAAATACTAAATATAGATGAGTCAGTGAGGAATCCACATCTACTTACAAAGAGCATAGTGCATTTATTAGACTCATGGGTTAGAGAAAAAGAGACTGGAAGGGACTTTTTCTGGAAGTGGTTGTTTTGGAAATAAGACTTCAGCTTGCACATTACACAGACATTCAATAAGCTACATGTTCTTGGCATTGAGAGCCAAATTATAAAAATAGTACTTTGAGAAGTTAAAGAATGCAAGAATTATGTTCAAAGCAGGAAACAAAGTATCAATGATTATACAATGCTGACATTCCTGAGCCCAGACACAAACTGTGTACAAATTTAAATTCAGTGCTCAGAAGCAGTGGTGCCTCAGTAAGTTGTTCTCATAGATTTAAGTCAGAATGGAATCCTACCATAGAATTGAGTATGTTCCCGGCAATTAGAAACAGGAAACATAGATATAATTCAGCTTTTCCTTTGGCCATTTCAATCTGCTATTAAAACATGCATTTTTTTAAAGCAACATTGATGAGGTGAGTTACATTGTGCACATGATCACATCACTATTTTTACTTTTCTGGTTTTCTCAATGAAATCATAGAAGTATTTTCATCATTCCTATTTTCTAATTCTCTATGTATTCTTCATTTTCTCAGCCACAACCTGTAAAGAATTTTGTGTTTCTGTTTACTAATTTTCTAGATACTTTTGATAACCAAAGCCTATGAAGAATATTTGCTTTTTTCATCTTCTAATTCAGGTAATGTTTGCAGGTTTAGAGTGTAAACCTTTAGAGGCAAAGAAGGGAAACAGTTTAGTCAAGGAACTTGTACAAATGACCCACGGACATGGATAACACAGTAAGGATTGACTGTAAGCTGGGGGATGGGAAGGGTGGGGAAGGGGAGAGCAGTGGGGTGGAAAATGGGATGAATGTAATATAACAACAATAAAATAAAATAATTTTTAAAAAGAAAAGAAAAGAAAAAAAAGAGCCAGATCAGAAATATTTCAGGTTTTGTAGCTCCTGTTTTCTCTATTGTATCTATTCAGTGCTGCATTATATCATTAATGTAGTAATAATAAGATTGGGCCTGTTCTAATAAAACCTTATTTATGAATGATAAAATTTGAATTTCATAAAGTTTTTTGTTTAAAAACTATTTTAATTTTTTTTCAAACATTCAAAACTGTAAAAACCATAGGCCTTACAAAGGAAACCACAGGCCAGCAAACTATATTTTGCCAAGACTTTGTTTAGGCAACATAAAATAAAAGAAATTAAAATATACTCTCAGACCAAAAAAATAAATAAATAAATAATATATTACTAAATAAAAAGCATCTTTGGAAAAACATATGTTACAAATAATCCCTAACTTAAGCTATCTTGCTCAATTAATGAAATTGAATTTAAATCCAGTTTTGCTTAACAGACAATCAACAATTTATCAGACATATTATTTCACTTACTCCTCTCTTTCTATAGATAGAGAAATGAAAAGTGAAAAGAAATTACCCAAAGTCAAACAACTAATATTTACTATCATCTTAAGAGGGGAAAGAGATCAGAATCTTATAAAAATTCAACACATGTTGGGGAGTATACAGGTCACTTTTGTATAAGAACTACAAAATATTACCTCCTCACTTTGACTGACAATTACAGAATTGGTCTCTTTCAAACACTATCATCAGGAAGAGATGCACTTATAAGTTTATTAGATTGTGTCCTCTAATTTTAATCAGCTTAACAATCCACAGCCTTCGGACCAACTGTGTCCTCTAATTTTAAAGGTAAGTTCAAGTGTGTCCATATTTAGCTAACTTTAATTTTTGAATTTTTAAGATTATAATTGTAATGACAATTGAGTTTATTAAGAAAAGTATTTAGACAATCTACATTAATAACTGGAGCCCCATAAAGAGCCAAAAACAATGTTATTATTGAGCTGTTTTGGACATCTTTAGAGGGTAACTATTGGAAAACAGCTCTAATTAAATTCAACATCAGTCTGTAATTTATAACATATGTACCAAAGGATTTAGTTAATGTCTTTAAGAAAGAGGAATTTTCATGCACTGTTGAAATGTAGATTGGTGCAGCCACTGTGGAGAGCATTAGGGAGTTACCTCAAAAGATTCAAAATGGAACTACCTTATGACTCAGCAATTCCACTTCTGAGAATTTATCTGAAGAAATCAAAGCAGTATTTGGAAAGAATACATGCACTCCTACGTTCATAGCAGTGTTATTACAACAACCAAGAATTGAAAGCAACCCAACAGTCCATCAATAGATAAGTGGATAAAAAAGCTATGACACATTTACACAATGGAATACTACTTAACCATGAAAATGCTGAAAAATGTTACCCTTTGCAACAGCATGGATAGATTTCAAGTGAAATAAGCCGCTCAAAGAAGGACAAATTCCACAACATTTTACTTATATGTGGAATGTAATGAGCAGATTGAACAGGCAAACTAGAGATAGACTCACAGATAGAAAGCGGACTGACAATTCTGGATGGGGAAGGTGCTGGGGTGGTATAAGGAATTGAGCCAAAAATGGAAAATAAGAGAATAAACTCATGAACATGGACAACAGTGTGGTGATTGTAGGGGGAGTAGGTGGAAATAGAAGAGGGTATAAGGGGATGGAAAAAAGGGGTATAAGGGTATAAGTAATGGGAAAATTATAAAAAAACATTTAAACAAAACATTTTTATAATAAATGCTACATTATGATCAACCTGTGCTATTATTGGGTCATTGAAGTATAGTTATTACCTAGATTCTTTGTAGTTTTTCAAAATATCCTATTTTAAAAATCTCCTGGGCTCAAGGATTATTTCCAGTCTCACTCTTTTGAATGTAATATTAAAATGACATACCAGAAGTAGTAATCATTCTAAACTTTTACTTTGCACAAAGGGAAATACTAAACAACACTATGGCAGTTTGCATTTAATGAAATAAAATGTATACAGAGCATCCCACAAAGTTGCTTAAAAATATAACATCAAAAAGTACATAGGCAATATTACACTTTGAAATTTCAAGAGACACTCATTAATGTCAAACTCTTTTTTCCACAAAGAAGCATTTTGATGACAAAGCATAAGACACAAGACTACCTAGCCTTTAAATACTAAAAGGTAGTGAGTATGTTATGGGAGAATTAGGAAAGCCCAGATCATGTTCATTCCTTCTAAAAATCTGTTGTGATCTAGTGCCCAATATTTTGCTGCATTTGGAAGGAAGCATATTTAAGTAGGCAGGCCTGCCATCTAGATATGCATCTCTTGTCGAGACAGATATGCAGATTTGTTTCCATTTCAATGTCCTTTGGAAGGAAAAGACAAATGACTAATTTTGCTTATGGCCAAAAAAAAAAAAAAAAAAAAAGACATGAGATAAGTCCTAAACAACAGGAATTTGGAAAGACCTACTTAACCTAAAATCTTCATTTTTTTTTTTTTTTTAGTAGTTACCACCATACCCTATATACAGCAGATTCATAAAATGTCTATTATTGGTGAAAAGAACACCAATAATACACCTGTTGCAAGTGTTAGAATTCAAATAAGATCTAGTTATTCTTCCTTGTATCTATAATATAAAGTTATCATGGAGTGCATCTGTAGCTAAAATAATATATACCATATTATTTTAAACAATAAAATGAAATAGGAACTTAGAAATGGTCAAAGGTGATAGCCAAGGGTTTTTATGTAAATTAAATATAATAATAATATTCATCTTTCAAAATTGTTCTCAAGGTTAAATAATTAAATTAAAATTTTGGTGGATTCTTACTTTTTCAGTGTCAACTTACCCATCATAGTTGAATTTCATATTTAGAAAGACTATTAAAGACATCTTTTCTAAATTTTAATCATTTTTAACACAAACTATGTGGCTAAAATATATTGCTTTGTTTTTCTTCATACAATCTTTAAGTAAATGAATACCATGATTTTCTGGAATATCATATTTATGTTTACGGTAATGGATATCTACTGCACCACTGATACAGGAAGTTGTTATCTGACCTTTTTCCTAGATAAGACACTTTGATGTCTTTTAATAAAAATAAAAAACCCTCTAACTATTGTTGTATAATTAAAAATATAATTTTTCTAATCAAAAAATAGCAAAATTATAAATAGAATTAACAGTGAATTTGGAGAATGTGGAACATCTGATCTGTTCTCTTTCTCTCATTTTAAGGCAGGAGAGTGTGATTTTTTTTTTTTCTTTTCTTTTCTTCCTGCTAATTGAGTTAGACCAGCTTGTTAAAACAGCCTCACTCCCTGCTAACACCTATTTGCAGCCCTGATGAAACAAGGACTTACACGGGAAAGGTTAAAAGTTCAAGAACACCATTCAGGTATTAAAATAGAATAAGGTAGCTTTTTATGAATTGATAGAGAAATACTCCTAAACTACTTTACTAAGTAAATAAAAGGGAGGAATTACAGAACTGTGTGGACATTTGTTATTATTTGAGTAAAGACTAACCATATTTATTACCCATATATGAATTATTTCTTGTAAGAAAAGGTTAACAAATTGGTAAGATTGTTGTTTCTTATGGAGAAGTCTGGGTGTTCAGGGAGAAGTAGTACAGCTATGACAACATAAGAGATGTTGCCTGATGGCTTTGAAAATGGAAGACAGGGACCAAAAGTTCAGGAATGTGGGCAGTCTCAGAAAACTGAAAAAGCAGGGAACATAATCCTCCCCTAGGTCTTCCAGAAAGGAAAACAGTCCTGCTGGCACCTTGACTTGAGCCTAGTGAGACCTGTGTAGAACAATAAATAATATCTATGTGTCATTTTAGCCACGAAGTTTGTGGTCATCAGTTACAGCAGTCATTGAAAATGAGTATAATTAGGCATCTCGGTATGTTTCCTTTCACAGTTTGTGGGACTCACCATTCCAGAATCCAGACACAAATGTAGGTAATTCTCTCCCATGCTGACCCTGACACAATTCAGTGAGGATTGGGTAAACTTCCGATTTATGATGATGACATCTGTACCATTACCATGAGTTTTTAGTCACTTGTGGCAGAGTCAGTCCCTCACGTAAACAACCTTCTCATCCAGTAGCCACAGGAGGACCATCTTGCAAGGGAGGAAACTCAGGCTCAGAGAGTTGGAATAATTAGCTCACGTTCACAAAAGCAGTACACTAAATGGGGAAACAGAATGTAAGCTCAAGTTGTCTAACCCCTAGTCTTAACCACAGTGTCTTACCCGAGGAGTGATTTGTCTCATGTACCCATTGCTGGCTCTCTCTATCATATGGATACCATCTTCTCTTGGATCTCTTACTACATTACCATTGTATCCACTCCCCTCCTTCTAAAGATTTTTTGTCTGTTTCTCTCAGTGTTTTCAAACCAAATTAACTTGGCTACCCTACATATACTATATTGAGCATTTACTATATGTATGGAATTATATTTCACTTGCTAGACATACAGCAAAAAGGAAGGAGAACAGATCTTTTTTCCTAAGTAGAACATTTTCTCTCTTGAAAATGAGCACTGGACTATGAAACACCAAGTTTATTATTCCCAGTGTTGTTAATTGATGTCAAAAGTTTCAACATTATTTTCCAGTGGCTCCTAAGTGGAATTCTTCAGTTCTGATTGCTATTGCTGTCAGTTTGACTAGCCAGCACTCTCTTGGGTGTACCCTCCTGGTTCATTCCACACATAGCACGAACAAGACACATGCTAAACTGTACTGGTTAGCTCTCAAAGTGGCTCTTCTCCTAGTATTCTTAATTAGTAGTATCATCTTCTGCCATAAACGAGGTTAGCCCAGAGATACTTTAAATGCATTTCTTTCCCTACACATGCCATGGATTTCACCCCTGTAGTGTCTTTAAGTTCCATAAAATCCTTACATCCTCACTTTTAATCCCTTGGTTTCAGCTCTTAATTTCTAATTTTTAAAACATTTTACAACAGACTGAAAATTGTTCTCCCAATTTGCTTTAACACATTTTTTCCATATTGCAAGCAAAGATGGTCTTTTAAAAACAATTATCTGAGCCTGTGTCCCTTTTCAACACAAAACTGTTTGATGATTTCTGTTGCCAACAAAATAATATCCTAATTCTCTAGCCTGCATTTAACCTTCTTTGTCAGCAGGTCCAAAGTGCAATACTTTATCCTCCCTACTTCTTAGCACTCCCACTTCCCTAAATTGGTGTCTCACTTTAATCGCCAAAGACAACCCTGGTGTTTTTAAGTCCAAAAAAGTTCCCAGGGTGGTGCTTTGCATGTGCCCCAGCAGACTAAGCTGCTGCTTCTCCAGCCTCACCTCCCCTGGACCTCTGCCCTCATGCTTTTCTCAATAACTTTTTCTCTTTAAAATCTTCCTTGATTTCTCTCATCTAATGAATCCTTCATCCAGCATGTACTTAATGTATTATAGTAATCAAGGATAAAAGTTAAGAACCAGTTCCTCCCCTCAAGGGATTTGAGGTTTAGTAGAGAAAACAATATATTTTCTAAAACCAGTATGTATTAGAACCTGGAACACAAAGGAGAGGTGGGGTGCAATCTCCCCCTCTCCTGGGTGTATGTGTGATAGGGACTTGGAGGCAGGGGCAAGGAAGACTTGATGGAAAGATGCTTCTATGTCTTGAATATTTATGCATAAGAAACAAAAGTTTCAAAGTCAAACAGAAGAGGTCTGTATTGGAAATCTAACTATGCTCATATGAACTAGGAGCTGTGGGCAAATTATTATATTTTACTTCTCCTAAACTCAATTTCCTCAGCTGTAAAACAGTGATAATAATGTACCCCATTTTGGTTGTCATGAAATTTCAATGAGATGTTGCTTTGCAAACATCTGGTCTAGTGCTCAAAAACGTGAGTTTGTCATCATTAGTGTCCTAGTCTTACTATCATTATGATTTTGTTACTACAAGTGAACAATGAGTAAGAATTAAACAGGTAGATAAAGATGGTGGAGGCTCTGATTCAATCATCACGTGCAAAGACACATAGGGCATAATGCTGAATTAGATGTGGGTTAGATAGGGTCATGCTTCAGAGCTAATTATCTTGACGTGAATTAACTTAATTCCTTGCAAGCTACCCAAAAGACATGCTAACCTTTGAGAGATTTTTGTCTTTTTCTCATTGTTAATGTACTGCTGAATTAACAAAATTCAGTGAAGTCTTCCTACTCAGTATTTCCAATAAAGGTCTTTGATCTTGAGTAGTATTTTTTTGGTACATGACCCCAGACTTTTTTGTGTTTGTTAATCCCTATCATCCTGCTGATATAGCAAATTATTTTGATTTGGTACCAGCAGGGTGTCTGCCTTCTTTATATAGGTACATATGTAAGTAAGGTTTGGTGATCCTGCATGTGGTGTTGCTGAATAAAAGGGCATTCCATTTTCTTGTGGTTACTTGCAGCAACAAAGAGCTAACATTTTCTGATTGCCTGCCCTAAATTCTTAGCAAGTTCTACCCAGTCTTTAAAATGATGCTGCATAATCTCCTGAGTGATGAAATATTTGATAGATTTTGAAACACTGTGTTAAAAAATAGCATGCAATGAGAAAGATATATGGTCATCAACTACTGGCCATGGTTTATTATGATGATATATTCTAAAATCATGTACTTAACAAAGATGTAATCATATCTATTCAACTGAAATTCTGCTGTATAAAATTAGATCCTTCATTTAAAAGGAAAAATGCAGAAGAGTAGTTAAAAGCATAAACTTTGGAGTTAGAAAACAAAGGTTCAAATCTGATTCTATTACTTGTTCATTATAAGACGGTGGGAACCAACTTTCAGTATCCATGATAACAATGTCAACTTTGGAGAAGTTTGAGGATAAAATGAGAAATTGCACCTTAAGGCCTTAGACTAGAATGTTGCATAGAGGAAGCTATTACCTCAGTATTAGCTAATTCTAGAATTGAGGCAACATCCACAGTAATGGAATGCTATTACATTACCTTTGAGCATTTAGAAAAAAAACAGTAATTAGAATTATTTAAACATGCTTTGGGGAAAATCCCAAGAGAAAAAATAGGTTTTAACCCCTCATAACCGATATCAGGTATCAATTCCCAGGTGCCTAACCAGACATTTGTGTTGTTTAGATTAAGTATTTCCAGCCCTTCATGCTGAGCACTTTTTACAATAATCTCCTGGCTCTTCTTTGATATGGATATTCTAGTTAAGATTCTACACAGTGTGGTAGAGAACTACTTGCAAGATACTCCTGTCATTTCTAACCTTTCCGTTCTTATTATGACTATTCATTTTCTAGTTTTTAGAAAAGCTAATGGTTCAGTGAGAAAGATGTAGAAGAAAAAACATTTGGCATTATTTAACTGTTACTCAAATCAGAGTCATTTCTGGGAGCGAGATTTAACAATTGCTCTGCTTTTTATTAGTAGCTGTTCTCTCAACCCAAGGAAGAGATTTTTGTTAACAAAAGAGTGTAAAAAAGTACTGTGACTGGCTTGAACATTTATGAACAGTTGCTTAATTTATAAAGCAATAAATTCACAAGTTTACTTTTTCATATTTAATTCATTGACATTTCTTTTCAGCAGACTTGGAAGTGCATTATTCATTCTCTTTTCAGTAAGATTTTCAGCCTTAGCAAGAACCTTTTGTTAGTCTTCTTTTTTCCTATGCAATTTGACTCTTGTTTTCATTTATTCTTATAGGCAGACTCAGTAGTTATTGTTTGAGCACTTCAAAAGGGATGGAGAAGTGTCATCATTTAAACAAAAAGAAAAATTTCTTATCATATGTAAGCTACTTTTAAATGTAAATATTTGAGTTATAATTTACATGAACCGATCCTTATACATATGTATATTTTATCTTTGACTATATGTCTTTTACATTTGGCTTTCATTAAAGCTTTTAATGCAACACTGTCAAACTCTTACAGTTTATGTTTGAATGGTGAGATTATAAGCAGTTCTAAGTCATTAGTTTTGTTTTGTCTACATTTATATTTTTTTCAATAATCATGTATTACTTTTAAAATAAGAAAAGTGCAAATATAACAAATTTTTAAAAATCTGTTTTTTAAAATATCTTCAGATGGCCCTGGCTGGTGGCACAGTAGATAAGGCACTGAAGGTTGCTGGCTCGATTCCCAGCCAGGGTGCAAAACCAGGTTGCAAGCCAGGTCTCTGGCCAGGTCCATAGCTGGAGGCAGGTGAAAGGCAACCATACATTGATGTCTCTTTCCCTTTCTGCCTCTCTCCCTTCCCCTCCCTCTAAAAATAATAAATAAAATCTTTAAAAAAAACAAAAGTGGCACACACTCCATTATCTCCAAGAATATTTCTGTTTTGATTATGGATTTTGTTTACTTGTAATTAACAAGTACTTCAAACTTAAATTTCTCTGCCCCTCAAATAATTATTTGACTGTTGTTACCAACTGGGTTTCCAAAGTATTTTGTAATTATTGAGTCTAATCACAGTGTGGTATTTAATACAAAATTTGTCTTTCTTTTTTTAATAAGAATATCAGTTACTCATTAGAAGCTTATTTTCAAGATAACTACATTCCTATCATTTGTTTCTTTCTGAAAATTTTAATATCATCACTACAAAGAAACTAATAAGGCTAGAGGACAAAGATCATTTTTTATTCCTCCAAACTGTACTTAAATCCTATATTGGTGTCATTAATTATCTCCAGTGGAAAATGACAATTCCTTCAGTCTGAAGCCCTTACATTTCTGGAGTCCAAAGGTCCAGTATCTCAGCATCTCTGACACAGTATGTACGCACTCTCACACTGAGATTATTAAAATGGAACAATTTTCTCTGGATCTAAGAGAGCTTTGATAACATTTAAAATACTTTATAGTCTCCAAATTTAATTTAAAGTAATATTATAACCATAGTAGAAATGATGATAAGGGGAATTAAACGTTATCTACTTGGATTAACCATCAGCTAAACAAAGTTTTTCTCCAAATTATCTAACGTGTTGCACTTTACAAATTTCCTTTGTATCAAACAAATATTTTTCTTAAGAAAATGTCCTGTTAATTAGCTTTATAAAAAATCATATGTGTGGAGAGGCAAAATGTGTTCTAGAATTCCTCATATGTGTTTAACCAATAGAAAATAGTTTGCTGGGACACAGTGGAGAGAAGACAATATTTGGAAAATAAGAAAAGTCTCTTGTCTCCATTGTATGTACCACAGAAAGGATACCAACATATTACAACATAATGACTTGGCCAAAAGTCTATTATGTTTTTTTTTCCTGTACAATAAAAGACACATTTGTCATTTTTTACCAATAACTTTATTGATTTGTATAGTATTTTGTGGAAGTTGGCTATCTCCTGCTATTGTCTTTTAGTGGGTAGAGGTCAGAGGTGCTGCTAAAGATCTTCCAATACAGAAGACAGCCCCACAGCAAAGAATCTTTTGGCCAAAACATAAATAGTACCAAAAAACTTCATAAAACACTTTTGACACATTTGATCAGTCACAGCACCTTCTCCATAAACTGTACAAATATGTGTGTGTGTGGGTTTCAGTGGCATTTTTAGCTTTCTTGAAATAATAAAGGATGACACAGTGAAAATGTTGCATATCTTCTTCCATCTTCAATATTAAAATGGCTGTACATTTACCAATTTTGATTTTTTTTTCTAATGCATACTGATATGATAGCTGTCACAATACAATCTAATGTAACTGTTTTAAATGAAGTTTAAGATAACTAAGCACTTCTAGACCCATACATAAAAAAAAAAAAAAAAAAAAAAA